>JABUQX010113368.1:0-25490 GCA_015478945.1 Trachelipus rathkii
TATATGTATACTACATCCTATACTATATATATATATAATATGATATCATACATAAATAATATATAAAATATTTTATAATTAATACATTAGTATATATATATATTATATATATATCATATAAATAATATATATTAATATTAAATACTTACATATTAGGTCATAATATGATATGTAAAAAATGTTTACTCTTAAAGCAAACGGTTAATGTAATTTTGCAAATAAAAGATTATTAAAACTTTATAAAATGTTTATCAAACTTATTTATTGTCATCTGTCTAATTATATAGGTGTCGAAATTATTTTGCTGAGTTCTATTGTGAGCACCGGCTTCTGGAGCAAATCTCTGTGCAATCATCAGAGTGACACCAATAACATTCCATACATACAATTATATCACAGATAGATTTTTGAATCAGCTGAAGACTTTCATTATATTAAAGAATCGTCTCATCTTTATTTACTTCCGATATCTTGATTAAAATAATTATTAAAGGTAATTTATTCACGCTCTGACATAAACGTATCATTCGAAAATAAAATGTAATAGTATATATATATATATATACAATACTATATATATCTGGTAATTTATTCAGGTTACAAACCATATATACTATAATATAAATATATACCTATATATACTTTATTTTGTAGTGAATAAGTATATATTTTCTATAGATTTCTCTGATTATATGAATTAATTTAATATTAATATCATTTCTATATATTAATTATATAATTAATTAATTTAGATAATATTCTATATATATTATAATTTATAACTTTATTTAATTATTTAATATATAATTTATAATATATTTTATATATTATAATTATAAATTTTAATATAATATTTATTATATATTATATATATATAATTATTATATTTTATTAATTTATTTATCATTTATTATTTATTATGTCTTTTAATTATTATAAATATACTTATATATATTTAAAAATTGATTCAATGTAATTTAATGTTATTATATATATAAATTTATATTTATTTTTTTTCTTTTTTTTTTTTTTATTTCTTTACTATAATATTATAATTAATAATATTTTATGAAGACATTATATATATTAAAATATATTTATATATATAATTATTTAAAATTGAATTTAATTATATAAATTAATTTATAATTATTTAATATTATATATAATTATATATTATATATATATATATATAATATAATAATATATAATATTTATATATTATAATATTATATATATTATAATTATATAATTATTTATATATATAATTAATTCATATATTTATATAAATAGAATATATAATATAATATTAGTATATAATATATAAATAATAAACATATATTAGTATAATATAGTATAATTTAATATTAAATTATCATTTAAAATATATTTATAGTATATTATATATATATTATAAAATTATTTTATAATTTATATCTTTATAATTATAATCTATTATATAATTATTTAATTTATATTATTATTAATTTATATATAAATATAATAATTTAAAATATATTATATTAGAATATTATTATATTATTTAGGCAATCTGATTGCCCTACTCACTATATATTATCTATAAATATTATTATTTTTTTGTACGTGTTATTAAACAAATTATATTATTATTATATATAGAGTTTTTACTTAAAATTATAAATTATTGTGAGAATAATAATATATATATAATATTAACATAAATAATAATAATAGTAATAAAGGAAGATATAATAATTAATATAACAAACAGATCATTTACTGACATAGTTTCCCTATCTACTACACTTGATAACTATCTTCACAGAGGAACAAGTATATTTTTTAGTAAAGCGATTAGAGTTAGTTTTTTACTAAATTGTGAAATATATATTTAATTTATATATAATAATAAATATCATAATATAATTATATATATCTATATAGTTCAATATATTTAAATTAGGGACTTACTTACTTCTATATTTATATATATAAATAATACTCAGTTTATCTTTACAATATATATACTCACTCTATATGTATTGAGATAAATCTATTCATTTTTTATGCTCAACCACTGAGTATAATATGATACTATAATGTATATATATATTATAATACTTGATATAATATTATATATAATATATATATTATATATATATTACGGATTATGTAACTCAATATAATTCAGTATTTATTTTTATAGTATATATATATATATAATATTATATATGGGTTATATTTATATATATTATTTATATATTATATTATAATAATATATATTTATTTACTCCACTATACATTTTAATATCCTCACTTACTATATATATAAAGTATAAATGAAAATAAAAGATATCGCCTTTCTGATACTATTAAATTCAAAATCACTCTATTATCACTTATAATATCTCCTAATATATATATCATTCAATTATATAACTAATTCTATCTATCTTTATTATACATATATATATATATATATATATATATATATATATATATGATCATATCTATAATATATATATATATATATATATATTCTCATTTTATATACCTCATATACATGTATATATATATTTATATATATATATGATATATATATTATTATTATATATACTTCATAATATAATATACTATATATATATATATATATATAATATATCACTATAGTATATATATACTATATATATAATTACTTATATTTTATATTTAACTTCTACTATATATATATCCTCTATATATATATATATCTCTTCTTCTATATATTCACTTTACTTTATTAACTATACTATATATATTATATCATATCTACCAATGCTACACCTCTAATATATATTTATATACTATAATATATACTATTATACTTATATATCTATATATATATATCACTATATATATATACCATATATCATATATATATATATATATATATATATATATATATATATATACATATATATATATATATATATATTTATATATACTATCTATATTATCCTATATATATATAAATATATATATAATATATATATATTATATACTTATATATCTATTATATATATATATATCATATATATAATATATATATACGTATAATATTATACTTCATCTATATATATAATTTCAAAATATATCATATCTATATAATATAATATTCTCTCTCTTCTACATTCTCTCTCTCACAATCTCACTCTCTCAACAAACATGGCATCCCACCACATTATCACAAATCTCAAGGCCCAGGTCGACCCTTTAACTCTCTGCTTCAGAATACACGGAACCCGAATTTGAATCAACTAATTTCCCAGTTAAAATTATTCAGGCAAGCGTTTATAAATATCATGTTAAAGCTTGGAAATGGAGTATATACCTTTCCTCCAGTGTGGCAATAGGAGGAAGAGGTTTTGGAGGTGACGCACGCACGTAGACGAAACATAGATGTCATGATGCTGAGGGTTTCGGCGGGCGCTGGAAAACATGAATTCGAAGGGTCTGTTGACAGTGGTATGGAATTTGGGATAAAAACTAAAATAAAAATGAATAAGATCATCTCACATCCTTGCAATTCACATGATTGTTATTTCTATAATGTTTTGCAACTGTGTCCCCTTTTCTAAAGGTCGCTTATAAACATTTCAAACATTTTAACATATATTTAATATATTCTCTTTTGCCATTTATTACGTTAATATTTTCATATTTAACATTAACATTTCGCTTCTTTGACATACGTAAACTATTATTTTTTTCTTTTAAGTTTTCCTTTTCACACGAAACACTTTCACCTACAAAAGATTATATCTCAACTAATCCGTTATTCCTATGCATCACAATGAACGACATCACCGCGAAACAATGTGCTGACTGGCCCATTATAGCCAATCACATTTTACGGATGGCGATTTTCCATCTGATAAGGAGACATATGTACAAAGTCCGTAATATTTCAGTTTCATACTATGTGTCAGTGCATAAAGATGATTCTCAACGGTTGAAGATAAGTGAGTATTATTTAATATTAGTAATATTATTAGTATTAATATTAATTGAACTTTATATTATTTGATTTAATTATTGTTATTTCAATTGAAACACTCATTCGCTTACAAAAAAACTTTCCTCTGAAGATGTATCAAGTGCAGAGAGGAAACGTGTCAGGAAATCTGTGTATATATGCTTTCTGCTTTTCTTGTAAATTATTTTCAAAAATTATTTTAAGAAAACTCAATAATGTACAAAAATAAATATTTAGAACCTTGGAAGCCAAATCTAAAAATTAATTAATAATAATAATAATAATAATAATAATAATAATAATAATAATAATATAATAATAATAATAATAATAATAATAATAATAATAATAATAATAATAATAATAATAATAATAATAATAATAATAATAATAATAATAATAATAATAATAATAATAATAATAATAATAATAATAATAATATAATAATAATAATAATAATAATAATAATAATAATAATAATAATAATAATAATAATAATAATAATAATAATAATAATAATAATAATAATAATAATAATAATAATAATAATAATAATAATAATAATAACAATGATAATAATAATCATAACAGAGAATCTTAAGAACTGCCAACATGTGACGAAATCAGAGGTGTCGGAGTGAGAGAAAGAGTCGGAGCTGAATGGTGAGGAGAGGTGCGGATTCAGAGCGGTGCTCAGTTAGAGTTAAAACTTGATTTTGACTTCTGCAATGTAAGATATATCTAACCATGTTCAATAAGGGGTGGCGAGTCTAAGAACAGTGGTCACTGCCCTCTACGAGGTGTTGTAAACCATCAAAGGTTGTTCCATGGTACACCAATCTCATCGAAGAAGAATAAGTAAATAAATATGAGAATAGTTTACCAAGACAGGGTGCAAATTCGGAATCAAAATTTTTTTGAACCACAGAAGGATTTCCGTCATGATCTTATGCCTTTTCAGTCATCAGCCTAGAGATGGCAAAAATAACATCTTTAACAAGAAGTTACAATATTAGCCTTAAATAAGTTGAAAAAAGTGGAGGGGGAGATGTGACTCGAGAATCGTATAAGGTGAAATTTGTGGCTAACATTTGAGCGAAAATTTAACGGCAATAAGGTATAACAGCAGGTGTACAGAAGGAAAATACTAGAAGAGGAAAGGTGAAGGACCAAAATTGGAGTTAATTTTTTATTGAAAAAATAGGACGTAGCATGAGATAGGACGTTTGGAAGAGAAATCAGAAGATAATTGCATTTTCTACCAAAAAAAAGTTTCTAGTTTCACGGAGAATAGATTATGCAAGATTCCGGGACGAAATATAAGTTGCATAAATTTCTTGAGTTTGAAGGCGACGGTAGTTCCTGGAAGCTGTATTCCTGTGGAAAGTAGCAGGAAAACAAGCAAAGTTAATCCAAGGTTTGAGCATTTAAGTTAATGGAAAAGAGCATGGAATATACGCCTTCATTCCTGAAAGAATCACATCAGTTATCACTCTGCATACTCCGGGAATCTCTCTCTCTCTCTCTCTCTCTCTCTCTCTTCTCTCTCTCTCTCTCTTCTCTCTCTCTCTCTCCCTCTCCCTCGTCTTCATCACTCCTCTCTCTCTCCTCTCATCTCTATCTCTCTCTCTCACAGAAGTTTTAATCATTCCAATGGGAAATCGAATAAATAAGACCTTGACACCAGAATGTTAAATAGATTTCCTAGTGGTAGGCATTGTTCTTTTTTGGGGAAAGGCGTTGAAAATAAAACATAGAGGAGGTTACCAGAAGTATAAAGGGTTTATTAGAAAAATCGTATTGTAAATTACTCTAGAATTGATAATTTAAATATTTCATAAGGGTTGTATTCCACTGCGATGACTGCTGCTTAGTGCTAAAATAACCTCCTCTTAACACGTCATAAAAAAAAATAGAGAGAGAGAGAGACAGAACTAAATTAGAGATATAAAATAAAGAATTAGACCTAGAATGGATTTTATTTTTAAGCTTTTAGTTATTTTAGGTAATTTTATTGCTTAATAAATCCATACTATGAGTGAAAATTAAATTGTGAAAATTCTTTATTCTAGGTTCAGACCTTTTGTAATTCTCCTTTTATAACATTTTCATGCTTATTTGACATTTGATAATTTTCTTTTACTAGAGAGTTAGAAAGTAAGGGATAATTTATTAGTTATTTGGAGACTTAACGGTTTCTGGTTATTTACGATGTATTAATATCGAAGTAGACTTACGTGATTTTATTGAAATTTATAGGTATTATTTAGAAATAAAATCTTTGACTGGCACGTAATATGATCCTAAAGTAAGAGCTGCAATTGATGTCTTGATGTAGTGATGAATGCGTTTAATAAATGGAACTTAGGGTTGATATTTTTAACTTCTACAAATATTGAGTTGTAGGATATCAGAAGACTTAAGAAGTATTTATGTTGGGCTTATTTTAAGAATGGTTGGTAATGTGAAGATCTTATGGAGTTAATTATTTATTGCAGTTAGCTATTAACATTGCTGGTTGTGGAATTAAGTTTTTGGAAAATAACTGAAGGTTCAACTATTAGAGAGAAATAATTTTTTGTGATTTATGGTAAGATTATTTGTATACGATAACACCTATTAACTAGTGTTAGTTAGTTTAAGAAAGGGTAGATCATGTCATTTCGTATTTTGATATTTATTTGGATATTACTATTAACTTGACTGGATTGAACCGAGGATGAATTCAGTCTTATATATTATTTTATATTTAGATACTTACGCAAAGCATTGATAAGGTTCCATTCACGTTAAGGGTGTGACGGTGACTTCAAAACAAGGCATTTATGCTGATTAATAGACTTGGTATACGTCTCTGGTTGTTACTCATTCTGGTCTTGGATTTCAAACAAGTGGTTGTTGGAATACTATGAGCTCGTTGTTGCTTAACTACTTTAATGTTCGCATTCACAAGTCTATCCATTAATAAGGTTAAAATATTAAAGTTTGACAGAGTGGTTTGTCGCAATGGGTTCAGTGCTGGAGTTGCATTACTATTTCTTGTTTCCTATTACCTTATATATAAATAGATTTTAGATACTATTATTAGGATCTAATTTGTCTGGATTTTAAGTTTTGTAATTATTTTACCCAAGTAGTTAAGATCTCATGTAAGTATAATGATATTATGCTTCGTATTTATAAGTTATGACTTCAAAGCTTCTTGGTTATGGATCAGATATTAGTGGCAAATAGTTGAATATGTATTTAATAGTAAAAATTAAGGATTATGATTAATGAAAGGAGCTATTTTGTCCCATAGACTTACATATTGATTTATGGGGATTTGACTGAGTATTATTAGAATCAAGTAAAATGATTTTATTGATGTTGAATTATTATTAAATTGTATTATATTTTAATGATGGCATGATATATGTGCTTTAAAAAGGTTCCAAAATGCTTAATGATTTGCATTTTGAATTGCTGGAATTAATAAATAAAATTAATTATATATATATTATTATTATAGTATATATATAGTTATATATATATATAACATTTATATATATATATATTATATATTAATATAATTATGAGAGATGAGAGAGATTAGAGAGGAGAGAGAGTAGAGAGAGAGATTGAGAGGAGAGAGAGAGAGAGAGAGAGTAGAGAAGAGAGAGAGAGGAGAGATAGAGAAGAGAGAGATTAAGAGCGAATGAGGCTGTTGAAGAAGTACATTATGATACAGGATAGACAAGAGCGAGGTGAGAGAGTTATGATGAGAAATGGATAAAAAGTAATGCTGATAGAAAAGTCACAAAATGTTCAGTCATGCGAACCAAAAAGTTATAGAGAGAAGAGTATAGAGAGAGAGAGAGAGAGAGATAGAGTAAGAGATGGAGAGAGGAGAGGAGAGATGAAGGAGAGAGAGAGAGCGAGAGAGAGATGAGAGAGGAGAGATGAGAGAGAGAGAGAGAGAATTGAGAGAGAGAGAAAGAGAGAGAGAGGAGAATGAAAGAGAGAGTAGAGAGTGAGAGAGAAGAGGGAAGAGAGAGAGAGAGCGAAGATGAGAGAAGAAGAGAGAGTAGAGAAGAGAGAGAGAGTTTAAGAGATAGATAGAGAGGAGAGAGAGGAGAGAGAGAGTTGAGAGAGAGAGAGATGAAGAGAGAGTTAGAGGATGAGAGAGTAGAGATGGTAGAAGGATGAGAGGAGAGGAGCAGGAGCAGAGAGAGAAGATGAGAGAGAGAGTTAAGAGAGATGTAGAGAGAGAGAGAGAGGATTTAGAGGAGAGAGAGATAGAGAGAGAGAGAGAGAGGAGGAGAGAGAGAGAGAGAGAGAGAGAGAGAGAGAGAGAGAAAGATAGAGAGAGAGAGAGAGAGAGAGAGAGAGAGAGAGAGAGAGAGAGGGAAGAGAAAGAGACAGAGGAGAGAGAGAGAGAGAGAGAGAGAGAGAGAGAGAGAGAGAGAGAGAGAGAGAGAGAGAGAGAGAGAGAAGAGAGAGAGATGATTCTATCTTACTTTTTTTTTTATTACGTATTTATTAATTGGTCTTTAGGGGACGGGTATAACTCATTAAAATAATGTTTGTTTGCTCTTTTATATTCTTTATTCTTTCTTTATTATCTGGGTTTTAATAGTTAATTTTTAAAATTTTATTTATTTCTTTTTTTCGGGTTGCTTTGATTATAGCTAGTATAATTTATCGAAAGTTGACTGGTATTTTACAATCTTTTATATACATACGGTTTAATAACATTTATTTAGCTCATTATTGTTAGTAAATGTTTATCTCTATCTCTTTATTTATTTATCTAAATACTTATCATATCATTTCAATTATTTATATACTGGTACTATATTATTGTTTATTAGCTAGTTTAGTTCTATTATATATCCGAAGGATTAGAGTAAGTGAACTAGTAATTGTTAAATTTTTTGAGACAATCTAATTATGTGTTCAATATTTACTATTAATTATATTACTTGATATTTCTTAAATTTCTTTTGTTTTCTTGGTCTCTATTCATTTTCATTTTATGATTAAATAATTTAGGTAATTTATTTATATGATTGTATTATTTTAATTTAGACTTTTATTTATAAATTAAATTACCAAATTTTATATTTAATATGTTTTTTCTGTATATGTGTATTATTTTTCTATTGTTATCAATATATCAATTATTGTGGGTTAGTCTACTTTTATTTTTCATATACTATGTTTCCGCATATATTTTATTTTAACATTTTAATAATTCTCTCTCTCTTTCTGTTGATATTCCTTTTATTATTATTATTCTCTTATTTTTATACACGTATTTTTGTTAATAAAGATAGTATTTATTTATGTATAGTTCTACTTTTATTTATATATTAAAAACATATGTGACATTTTTATTTATTATATTTTTTTTCTGCTCGACAATTTTCTATCTATTAATTTTTCTTGTGCGCCATTTTGGGATTTTTGGGCATGAGGTTTACATGTTGTCTCCATTTTTTTGAGGTGATATAAAAATGCGTGTTGTTTATTAGTTATATGTGAAATATTTTCGCTTCTCCTTCCTTTCTGATTTCTTATTTTGCACTTATATTCTATAGATTAACCATATTATATCTTACTCACATATTGTCATTTAACTTGACATATATCAATTGCAAAAAATAATAAGGAACTAATTTTACCGATAGTAACAGTGTGGTGGCTATTTGTTCGATAAAAAATAGTTTAGAATAAAAGTGTGTAGTATAAGAAAAAGATTTTAGAGAAAAAGTGTGCAGTACGCTATAGTGTGTGATTCTATTATCATATATCTACATTATAGAGTTTAGTAATTTGAAGACTAATTTTATTAATGATATTTTATAAAATTTGCTATATGAGTATTGTTAAAAATAATGTAGTTATTTTTTTTATTAAAAACTTACGTGAATTTATAATTTAGTTGTGATATTTTTTATTTTATTTAATTAGCTGTGGGCACTTCAAAATATTATTTTAAATATAAATTTCAAAATTGTATAACTCATGTAGAGTTATAAGATTTATAAAGGATGAGCATAATTATCATTTATTTAAGTCAGTTGCGTTTTTGTTATTAATTTACTTTATTTTATTAATTTTCATTTACATTATTTAGATATGTGTTAATAGCATCGAGAAAAATTTAAACATATAATATTTCAAATTTATTTTTTTTTTTTTTTTTTTTTTTTTTTATTTATTTTATTTTTTTTTTTTTTTACAACTTATCTTTATTAGGGTTACACATTTAGAATGTGAAGTTAATTATGCGTTGAGCCGAACCTACTCAGTAGGACCCTAGTTACAGTGCTAATTGGCTATGGTTGTCTCCCGGCCGTGTTTATCTTTATAATATAGATTTACCATTTTACTCAGTATTTTATATGTTGAGTTCAATTCTATGTCTTGTATTAAGTATTTATATTAATTTACGAGCTCAATCTACCAACGTTTTGTTAGTCTAACATCAAAGCAAATAAGAACTATTATTTATCAATATATTATTTATATTATGAGTTTAATTATATTGACTTTTTATTAATATACTCCCTTTAGCTTCTCAAATTATATCAAAGGGATTAAAACATTCATTATCTTATTATATGCTGCTAATTTATCAATTTGTACTATTATCCACCAGTCATTTATTCACTTGTATATAGAGTTAATTATTTCAGTATTTTATTCGTATATTTCGTTTTAAATATTTATCATTTATACCTTTTGCTTATCAATATGCCTGATACTTTATTCTGTCCTGTTCCACAGACAGGGCATTTTCGATCCTTTGATATTTCAATGTTTTGATTTCGGACCCTATAGTTCGGCATCTAAGGTTCAAAATTGCAAGCTTTAGTGTTATATAGGGCCCTCTTTTTTGCTCTCCCAGGTCGGGGGTGCGCGTTATATATAACATTTTTTTATCTTTTTTTTTTACCCCCCACAATCGCTCCAGAGTTTATTTTTATTAAGTTTTAGGTATTTTTAGTGATATTAACTTAGTTAAAACTTGGATAGTTTTACAACTATGTTGTGCGGATATGCATAAGTCGTTATAGTAGTTAGCGGTGTTATTCTTCTTCTACATCTTGCAGCAAGTTGCGTTTGGTCAAGAGGATCTTTACAGATCATGTTGTTGCCAGTTTTAAAGCTCTTGCCCAATCTTTTGCGGGCAATGGAGGGGATTCGGGTCAGTGCCTTTAGGGTTTGGATGCTATCTTCGCTTTTTAGAATGGCCACCAAGTAGGTTTTTGGATACAGTTTTTTAAGACTTGTTTGTATAGCTTCTCTCGATTAATTTTCGTATTTTCTCTTTTATACTTTAGCTTGAAATATTATTTAGTATACTTTTAAACTTTATTTATTTCAAATTTATTTTTTTTTTTTATTTTTTATTTATATTCATACCTTTCTTTACGGGCTTATAGCATATTTATTAATTATTTGATACTATGTCGCGGTTATTTATATATTTAGCACCGATGAAACTTTTCGGTCACTATAGCTATACTATGGTTGGTCTCACGCGGAATAGGTATATTTTTACAATCCAAGAAATTTTATTTAACTCAGTAATATTCTGTAGCTGCCTTGTCGATATTGATATAAATTATATAATTTAGGTTAATAGCTTACATCTCCATTAAGTCTTATTATCGTTCAGCTTGCTAATTACTTATTCTAAAAAATTATATAAAAAATCCAACCACTCTTCCAACTTATAACACATTACGCATAAGAATACAAATCGCACCAAGCAAAAATAATTTCAATCATATAACATAAATAGGGAACTTATAATTATTTACCTGTTCATGTTGTTTATGCTATGACTATAGTATCCGAACTTGCCACTGGTAACAAATGCCAATATCAAATCATAGTCCACTAGACACATCCAACCGGGAGAGAAATAAAGTTAACATTTACTTCCTCATCATCATCTGTAGAACCATGCTCCCGTCTACACCTAGCTTTAAGTTACATTCAAATATCACAATTTTTGAGCTACTTGCTTATTCAATAAAGAACCAATATCAATATTAAATAAAAATTACTTACTAACAGCTTTCTGTCACTACAGTGGCATCGAACAGTATACTTTATATGACGTATCCAAATCTAGGCAATAATAGACTCTGCCCTCTTTGATATAAATAAGAACTACGAAGTCTGATGGTTATGACACCACCCCACTCATACTTTTTCATCAAACATAGTTGTATTAAGTTAACTTTGTCAGCAATCTAGATGTTATTATTGGTATACGGACAAAATTTGCATGCAATTCATTTGTTCCTTTTTATCCATGTTTATATGTTCTTGATCACTCGTGAGAGTTAGATTTATTACAAGCGTTATCAGACAGTGACCCAAGATACTGAAGATTTCGTATAATCGACTTTAATAGTAGATGATAGTTAAAGGGTAATAGTTATCTTGTTTCTTTATTTGTTATACTTTTTATCTTATCTCTCATCGCCAGTATTTTATAATTAGCTATATTTAAATAAGAACATATCTGTTCCTTTCCCTTATATTTTTTATTTTTTCTGACGTGGTCTTAAGGTTTGTTCACTCTTTCGTTACATGACTCATTTTTTATGGACTAGTATGCGAAATTAGGAGCAAAATATCATCTTATTTTGTTTAATGCAAATTTTAATATACGAATTAGAGCGTTGTGATTTCGAATATAGGAAAATTGAATTTTTCAATATTTTCATTGCACTTGTTCTCGTGCTTGGGATAGATGATAGTTTTGAGTCTGATTCTCTTCGGCATTCATAATAAATAGGTACGTAAAATTTTTGGATAGAACAGAATCAAGGTAAGGTATAAAGGTTTAATGGAATCAGAGTTAGAATTTAAACTGGACTTTTGTGCATTTGTTGTTACTTTTATATGGTTGTTGTTACTTCAATGTATTTTTTTTGGTGGGTGATTATGTGAGCTCTGATTTTGACATGCGAGGGAGATGGAGAATAAGTGAATTATATTGAAATATCTATTAGTGGTGGTAACAATTTTTATTACAGGAAAGATTTTCAATTTTCGTGATATTTATTGATATACATGTATGGCATTTTTGGATAATGGAACGCGTTTGACAATCTTACTTAATGTAGATTGCATATTACCGTATTATGTCTGTGTGAATTGTGTTAGCTATTTTATGTCTTAGCTTCGAGTTTTTGAGGAATGAAGAAAAGTATATGCACTGGGTAATATTTTCTAAAGTGCTATTCGAAAATAAAAGAAAGTACTTTTATAAAAATTTTCGGCGGTCGCAACATAAGGCTAACAGTTTAATCCTGTGTTGATCAGAGATGGTTGTTATGGAGTATATGGATATAAAAGGATAGGTGGAATGAAGAGGATCATATCATTGCATTAATTTGATTGCGTATGATCGGTTATAATGGGCTCATATATTCTGTCTGTGCTGCGACACGGTATCGACATAGTGAGACTTAGTTTAAGCGTTATTGATAGGGGAAAATTGGTATTTCGTGAAGATCATAGGGATTCTTAAAGGTAATAAAAGTTCTGGATTGAAAAATACATTGAAAATCATAAATTGTTCAATCAACAAAGAAAGGCAAATTCACCAAAAAGATTAATGAGAAGTACATGGCACTTTGGACAAAAATTTTTGTTGATTAGGCGATCTATGCAAGCTCTCTGGAAGAAAGTGATACCAGATATAGATGGGTAGAAATTATAGTATGACTATCCTTGATCGATAAAATTTGATGGTTCATATACGAATGGGGGCTGAGAGGCCTGACTATATAAATTTGTGTGATTCAGGTAGACATGCTATAATCATAGCCAGAAACAAGAATATGGAATATCATATATTTCTTTTGGCTCCTCTAGAGTGATAAAATATTTGTCGGATCACTCTAAAGATGCGACGATAGAATACAATATGAGTGTGTGTGTGTGGTAATATCTTTTTTAGTGACAATGTCAATTTTATTTAAATTAAGTCCAAATGATTTCTGACTATTGTTGGAATTTATTAAATACATTAATAATGATAGATTGGTGTGAATACAATTGGCAGACGATTTAGCCTAAATTCTTGAGTGTTTTATTAGCTGAAAATAACTATGGAGTTCGAAAACGTGCGGATTTTGAGAACACTTAAATAGACAGAATAATATAAATAAGGCTGTTGAACCTCTATTATGACCATTTTATTACTAATATTTGATTTTCTACTATGTGTTTTTTTTTGCTTATGATAAGAGTGTCACTTTGAGAGGGTGGCATGGAAAATTATTTGTGAAAAGTGGAGGTCAATTTTCTTATGGTGTATGTCATTTTCTTTTCCTTTTTTGTCATTCCTGCTGCTGTTGTTGGATTTCGTCGTTAGGGGATTATCATCATTCGTAGGAAAGGCGAAAATTTCGAGAAAAAGACCTTACATTAGGATGGAATGGATTCTATTTAAATGAGATATACATGCAGTAATATTTCATTTTATATAATTTTGACACACCGTCTTATAAGTGATTTGACTGGAATCTTTTTCAGGAAGAGAATTGATTTCTCTTTCTGAATATTTCAGAAGGACCTCATGGTAATACTTGCAGCATATTATATATATATATATACTACTATATATATATATCTAATATATTTTATATATATATATATATATAATATATATAATATATAAATAATAATATACTATATTAATTATATATATATATATATATATTTTAATGAAACTATATTGTGTAAGGAATTTTTTAGGTAATATAGTGATTTAAAATTTAAACGATTATTATGCTCTTCTAACATCTTAGACATGAAAAACAATAATTGTTTGAAAATAAATATAATAATAATAATAATATAATAATAATAATTTAAAATAAAACATAATAATAATAAAATAACATAATAATATAATAATATAATAAAAACAATTTTTAAATATCAATTTTTCAATAAACTTTAAAAATTTAATAATACATGTTTAAAATTGTCTTCTCATTTACAAGTGAAATTGTAATTAATTTAATATTTTTTTTAGAAATTTATAATAATTTATGGAAACTGAAATACTTGTACTACGCATCACCGGTTGTGGAGACAATCCCAATCGCACAAGCTTTCATTAATCATTATATCCTAAAGCCTCTTGGATTACGGAAACATAAGTGAAGAACGCTATGAGAAACTGTTCCATATCCAGCCAGACCTCAATTTGTACATAGAATTTATGATAAAATCAGAATTTGATTAATAGCTATAAAATATAATCGCTGAAATATCATTGAGAATCAGTCATAACTCTACTTTCAAACAAATAAACGTATCTGTACTCAAATATAGGCATGCCGACATGGTAAAAAACACACATGAGCAATGTCAAGTATAGTCAAAAATTTATTATTAGAGCATTTGGGAATTTAATTTTGGTGATTACTTATTGTGGAGTGACAAAAAATATATAGATATTTAATTTATCTATGGTGCTCATCTTCTGTTGGTGTTTTTCTTCTCTGAAAATATAAAAGGAAAAAAACTGAAGATATTTAAAAAATGTTATACATAGAAGACATTAATTAAATCAGTTCTTCATCATTTGACTACCACAGACTAGTTAAATATCAGGTAATTTTTTATGATCTGGCAAAACAAAACGTACAAGAAAATATTTAGAACAGATTCACATTTATTTGGAATAAAAGCATTTTTATTCATACACTGAAAGTATGCTGAATGATAAATATATTAAGTTCTTACTCCCTTTTAACAATTAAATTAATGTTTGCTGCAAATTTTGTTTAAGCAGGCAAGGGGTACTACAGGACCAGTCATTATATCTTCATATTCACTGGGGATGAATCAGTCCTCTAACTAGTGTTGAGAAAATTTATATTTGTAATATAATATCCAGGATATATTTACCTTCTACATTTCCTACTTTTGCTTGATTTAGCCTTCTTTTAAAAAATGCTCAGTCCATTTCTCAGTTGTCTGCTGGAAAAATTTTCAGTGGAGCAATCTGGAAAAAAACGTATATAATAAATGTTATTGATCAGAAAGTTAAAATTATTCTTGGTTTATAAAAAGTTTAATATTGAAATAAATTTTTTAATTTAAAAAAAGGAAGTTGATGTCTTTGGATTAAGTCGTATGGTAAATGTGATAGTTTCATCGGATGAGAATAGGTTGAAGGGAAAATTAAAAAAATTGCGGACTTAAAATAACCATATGGTCCAGATAAATTATTTTGAGCTTTCGTCTGCCAATTTAACTGGGCATTTATTAAAATTTTATCTTTTCACATTATTAACAAGTCCATAATTTCTGAAGCTTTTATAATAGCACTGCAAAATTAATCAACAAATGATTTTTAATTTTGACTATTCCTGTTATAATCTTAATATTACAAAAATATTTCTTACAGATAATTATTTTACAACTTCTTATGGAATGGTTTTTTAAGGGAATTTTTAGAATGACTTCCCGTAATGAATACATTCTGCAGACTTACCAATAAAAGTCGACGAAGCATATTAGTTATCAACGTTCTTGCATCTTTGCCACCAATCGATAGCAAAATTTTTTCTAGGAATTGAGAATTAATTCAGTAAAAGAATTTAAATGTTTAAATTGAAATGTTTAAAAATTCATTAATGTTAATATAAACATTGTGCTACTTTATATAATTTTAGGAAAGTCTCTGGTACGAAAAATAAAGATTTGATCAAATCTATCTTTCGTTTCTTTATATACTTCTATTTCTTGAATGGAAGTAAGGTGCGTGACGAGCATCGGAAAAGAAAATCAGTAGATAGCAACATGGAACAAAATTCGAAAGAAACCAGCCTTACGCCCTCGTACCATTATTAGTGAGAACTCGTCGCAGTCAGGAAAATCACACCCTAAAGGCTTCATGGGAAGCGAGACCCATATGGAGACTCGTGAATGTAAGGGTCTCCCTGGCCCAGGTGGCTAGCAACCATGACCCCACTGCATCAGATCCCACCATGTACGGTCCTTTTATGCACCTTCTCTCGCCTCTACCAAGCTCACATTTATCTCCTTCAAACATTCGTTTACCTTTAGTGACTCAATCCACTTTTTTCTTCTTCTCGCAGCGGTCGTTCAAATCTCCTGGGACGGGAGACGTATGCTCGTTAAACCAACGACTATCTTCAGCTTCCTAATATGACCAGACCATGCTCAACATACTTTCATTTATTCTCTCATTACCTATTCTTCACACCACACAACTCTCCATACCGTTCAGATCCCGATTATCAGTTCTTTTCAATTTAGGCAATCCTAAGATGTCCATGCTGAACACATTGAGACTTTAGATCTAGTACTGTTTATTGCAGCCATGAGTCTCACAGCTTATACAATAAGACAGGTAATCAACATACCTCATGTAAGACTATAGCGCTTCAAGACCTAGTCCCTTACATTCACCAACGATTTAATTGCAGGAGCCAGCCCACCTGCGCATTCAAAATTTCTACTACACTCTGCTATCTTCCCGGTCATCCAACATATATCCTAAATTATTTAAACTCAGACGCTTGTTCAGTCTGCTACTCCATTCCTACATTACTGTCACATCTGAGGATGTCCTTCTCTCCTACGCCATCGATTATCCGTCTGTATACTTATCTCACTCACGTATACTTTCACGCAACTCCTTTTTACACACCTGTGCATTCTCTCGTCCATCCTCGTCATAACTCTATTCAGGATTGCGCAACAGATACAAATCATTCAATATAATAGTAGGATGCCCTCCTGATGCATAGCAATAAATTTTATATATAATAAAGATATTTAAATTTGATAACTAAATAAATTATTATATCTTCTATCCATA
Organism: Trachelipus rathkii; assembly: GCA_015478945.1. Lineage (NCBI taxonomy): Eukaryota > Metazoa > Arthropoda > Malacostraca > Isopoda > Trachelipodidae > Trachelipus > Trachelipus rathkii. The sequence goes on from JABUQX010113368.1 coordinate 17,877, forward strand.
TAGCGGTGTGTGCCAGTATTAAAAATCCGCAGAATTTATACTCTTAAATTTTTTATTAAGTGTTTTCAATTTCAGGGGAAAACGGTACGACTAATCAAACAATGAAACTCACAATCATCAAATTCGTAAGTGACTATTGCGAATTTAATAGGTGTTCGTTGAGCTAAATAAAGATCTACTTTCTTTTCCAATGGATTCAAAGAAAGCATTATTACAACAATCCATTGAGTACATACTATGGATACTACCTTCATATTACTACTTAAAGTGTTCATCTTTCTTATTGGTCGTCGGAGACATCGTGAAAAAACTTATTAGTACTTATTCATATAAACAAATAATTGTATATAGAAATTAAAATTCATGTGAACAATAACATTAAGACATTTGATTCATTTAAATTCTTACCGTTTATAATGATCATTGATCTGCATAAGAGATTAATATCTGATTTGTCTATCGGTCCTTATAATTTTGAGCTGTGGATGAACAGGCTGTGAGAGACGTTCTTCTTACATAGGGATATTTATATATCCAAATGTGTGTGAAGTGTGCGCTGATGGTGAGTTGCAAGATTGGATATATTTTTTTTCCCTGTCTTAATGTATATAGTTTTGTTGTTAAATTTATATCTCTACCGTTTTTGTGGATTGACTTGGGCTTTCTTATACTTTCTCTGATTACAATGATAAATTATGAACTTCTTACAACCGATTCCCTTTTTTCTTATGTGGTTGCATTCTTCTTACCAGTCTGATTTCGCAATGTAGTGTGTGTTGTCCTACAGATGTAGCCGAGCATCTGCATAGGACTCTGGTTGCTTTCTTTAAGAATTAGTTAAAAAAAATTAGATAAAAAGATAATAACACTGACTTGCATACATAACATATAGGCAAAATTTGTTGTTACATTCATTGGAACTAAAAAAAAATATATACCGAAATTCTCAAAATTAATTATTTTATATACAAAATTGTAGATTTCAAAAATCTTCTTTAATCTTTATAAATTCAAATTACAATTCATATAATTAGATAAATAATATAGTGTTGTATTATATATCATATAATTTTATAATAAAAAAAAAAAAAAAAAATATATTCTATTATATATAGTATAAGTTATATATATTACTATAGTATACCTAGTAATATATGATTGTTATATATAAACTCTATATAATCTTTATATAATTATTTTTATAAAAATTATGGCATTTTTAAGTGTCAGTAATTTTAATATTATTTGTGATTATTTTTTAAATTTCTTCTTTCATTTCTTTATCCATTCTTTAAGCTTTACTTTTATCCATTTTCATATTTGCATTGATTTTGGCAATCTCATTTAGTTATTTATATTATATTTATGTTGTATACTTTATTAAGATTCTTTTCATTTTGTATATAACATTTGCTCATAAAAAAATACATAAAATTTGACTATTTTTAATCACATTTACTCATGTGGACAAAGCTGTCAATATATTGGGGTCAATGTGAAGTGTCTATCCCATTTTTTCCTCTAGGCTTATACTTGCTTTTAAGGAGTGGTGCTCCTTGTTAATCTATCTTCTGTAGACATTTTGGGTGTATCAGCAACAATTCTTTGTGCTTTCGTTTGAATTGCTTCTGATATTTCCACTTTTAGAGAACATGCCTGTAGCATTTCTCTACTTGCAATACACACTTGTGCTCAAATGCAATAGTTTATATCTCTTGTGCGTAGTTGCTCATCTTATTACTTATAGCGATAAAATTTTATAATGGACCTATAATAAAATTAATGATTTATCAATCGTTTTTATCTGTAATAATAAGGTACATTTTTTTTTGTTAATATTACTCAAGACTATTGAAAGATATACTTCTTAAAACTTAACTTTATATCTCTATCTATTGTATCTTAATTAATTGGTTTGTTGTTTTGTTTGGGTTAGGAGTTTATTGATAGTTTTTGGTAAATTCGTCATCTATTATATACATTATATTAATTATATAGTAAAATATATTAAATTGATGTAAAAATGTTTTAATTTATTATATAACTATTCATTTATAGTAATCTCTTGGGGATCTTTGGTTTGGTGTTGGTTGTTGGTGTGGTTGTTGTATGATATGTTATCTCTTATCTCGATACTGGGGATGGATGCTTGGATAAATTTCTGGCTAGATATTTTTTGTCTTCACTTTTTTGGAGCCTTGGATTATCATAGCCAGTAAGAGATGTATATTCTCTTGATTATAATTTTATTCCTCTTCAATTGGTACCTGAAAGATTACTAAATAAGATGTGTAAAGAAAATTTATCTGATTTTCGGAGAATGCTATTAGCTAATATTACAGGGTTTCATGGTTTTCACGTTTTTAGCGTTGTAATTATAAACATTGTAATGTTATTAATGACTATGGAGCTCTGAAGTTTTGTAATAGTATGTTTATTTATTTTCGTGATAGGTACTGCATGTTAATGAACTTGGAAACAGGTAATTAACATGCTGATAAGATATGTTTATAATATGAACTTGGTAATTTTGCCAAGTTACCTGAATACCAACTAACATGTGAGTAAGCTTATAAGTGGTGCAGAGATGGAACTGAGGAGCACATGCAGTAAGACTTTCTCAAACTCTCGTCTTCTTGTGCGAAGATGTAGTAAAAATTATTATTGGTTCAGTTTTCTGTATATCACGTAATTCGCAATCTATATCATCATATATTTCTTTTTTTTTAATATCTATATTATTGAGATTGTTAAGGTGTAAGTCTTTAAATAAAATCTAATTTACTTATAGTATATATGTTCTCCCTGTTTGAGAACAATACGATGAGTGGATTTTTATCGGGAACTAATGCGCTTTAGCCATACCTTTAGTTTCTAGTAAATTTTACTGTGAATATGTTACTTCTTTTGTAATTTTATTGTTTTTTATTTCAGTTTAATATATGTTAATAAAATATAGTAAATTTTAACAAAAAAATGATATATAATTATATATAATATATATATAGATTAATTTATTACTCAACAACTATTTTAGCTTATATACGATATATATATATATATAATATAATATAGTAATCATTTTTATACATTCTTTCATAAATGTCATCTTTCTTTATTTATTTGTATCTTTTTATTTTAGTAATTATATATTTATAAATTATTATTATCTAGTATAATAACTGTAGTCTTTTTGTATCATAGTAAAGTTATGAGGCACTATACTGATCTTACTATTTTTAATATCTAATAATGCTTTTTTATATAATCATTCAATTCTCAAAAGTCGGATTTTATATTGGCTTGTTATTTATTTACTTTATATTACTTATATTTATTGACTTAGAAAAAGTAATCGGTTTGTATCTTATAAGGTTATATTAATTAATTGTGTTATATATTTATATAACTTAACTACTTACTCAATATATTTTGATATTCTTTGTTACGTGACTTTTACTTACCGTTATGATATATAATTATTTAGATTTTATGTATATATATTATTATTAGTGATAGCTATATTATATTATTAATATTATCTATATTATTTATTTATGATATATTTTATCTCTTAGTACTATTTAATATAATATATATATATATATTATATATATTAATATTATTATTATATATTTCTTATTATGTATATTGATTTATTGTTATTATTAATAATTTTAATATATATCGGATATATATATATATAGTTACACTTAAGAGAAGATGAAAGGTAATCGAGTTTAGAAACAAGTTTATTGTCTGGATAGTTGATAGACGTGTGTGTGTACTGTTTTGAGAGATGAATGGAAGGGGGAGAGAAGGAGTTGATTCTGTATATTGTATGACTATGTGGTTAACGAGCTATTGTTTGAGATTTTGTAATCATATGAAATCGGTTTAAACAAGTTTGTAAAGGTCTAATGAGTGGTGATAGGCTTATTAGATATAATGTTTTCCATTAGCAACAATTGTGTGTGTGTGTGATTATGTGTGTATGTGTGTCGGGGATGACCTTAGTGTTGTTTTCTGAAGGGGTGAGCAGCCTGGCTTGCTGGTATTGGTATTGATGGTGGGTGAAAGTATAATGGTTGTGAGCTATAGGTGATCAAAAGAGATGGTATTTCTCCTTTGGTTCTACAATTGGTTTTGGGGTGTCAGGAGAAAATGAGAATTGCGCTCGCAGGTTGACTGGAGTGTTGTAAGTGAGAGGTGTATGTGTTTAGTAATGGTGTTTCTTTAACACATAGATATGTTCTCGTGTATACGATTCAGCAAGTTTGGTGCAGGAATTGAGATGTGTATCAAGTGAAAGTATTGATGACTTTTGTGTTTTGAGAGGTGCGACATAAGGATTTGGAAGTTATAATGTGTTTAGTGTGAGTTCAGTGTTGTGGGTTAAGGAATTGTGAAAGTATTCGATCATATTGATTATGTAAAATTAAGTTTTAGTTGGGGCTTGGTGAAGGAGAGGAAGTGAATAAGTGAATGGACTTGTGTTTCTTTAGTGAGTTTTGAGCTAGTATAGAGATCACCAAGCGTAAACAGTAAAGTGAATATTTTTGTGACGAGCTCTAATAGTTGATGTGAACGAAGTTCGAATGAGTGATCACATCTGGAGCAATTGAGGAATGTCAGTATTAGTGCCAAGGAAGTACTGATAGAGTTTTGATGCTTAAAGTAAGAAGTAGGGATTGTATCATGAGTGGTGGAAGAAGAGGTTGAGAGCAAGCATTAAAAGTTAATAGAAACATAGTATTCGTGTGTGTGATCTTCAACAGGTTGTATTCTCTAATGGAAATTATATTAAGTAGAAAACAAGATTATACTAGTGGTGAATTTGAATAAGAAAATGAGGTTAACATTAACTATACTTTGCGGAGCGATCATTGGATCTTACTAGGATATTAGGTATATGCTAGCTGGCGTGTGTATTAAGTAATGAGAGTGTGGTGAGCTTAGATGTATAGTGGCGTTTATTTGCTTTGTGTCTTCATATGACTGATGAAATGTGATTTATGCGCAGAGTAGTTGTGGAATAGAACACTTTGAAAATCTTCCATAACTCGCGCAGTCTTATATCGATAGAGTTATGTGAGTTGATATCGTGTGGTTGGGTTTGATAGATGTGGGTCAAAAGCCTCTGGTAGGTACTCATTATAATTTGGGGAGATGCGCTCATTAGTAAAGCATAGGTAATGGGGTAGCAGTGAGAAAGTTGAATGAATGGTATCTAGCATGATATCACTAAAGTTAACTGGTGAAATGATAAATCATCTGGTAATTCTTGAGCGCAGTGGTGTGATTGATATTCTGAATAGGGATTTTTGTATGTTTATTTGATTACCTATACGTTCCGAGGGATTGGAGAAAGCAGTTATATGTACCGTCACCTCCTCATTAATAGAATTTATAGTCGTCAGTTGTAGTGACTTTAGGGTCTTGGCTGAGAATATTATAGTGGGTGAATATGTGTTGTTTATCGATTTGTTTTTGTTGTGAAGATTGTATTATCTGCTTTGTATTTTTGGTGTTTGAATCGTAGTTTCGTCATAGGTGCGTGGAACGGTATCGGTGATTGGTGTTATTGAATTAAAGTGTTGATGTTTTAGATATGTGTGAAGTAATTCGCTGAATGTTTGGATCAAAAGTCTTTTTTATCTGTGAACTCAGTGTGACATAGAATAATGGGAGAAGTGAAGTGTCTGTATTTTTGGTGTGTTACGGATTCTGCAGTGCGTGTGTTCGTGCCGTCTAGAATAGGGAAGCTCTATGGGCTCGTGTAAGTGATGTATCTGCGCGTAGGTGGTACTCCTGCTTTATATATTATTTTATTGTCCTAAAATTTTAAATCGTTCATGTGTTAATTAGTTTTACATTGTTTCGTCATATATGGATATTGTAGCTGATTGGTTTTTTTATCGTTTATAATATAGCGGAAGTTGATGGGAAGTGGTTTGCCTTGTTATGTTAATTGGATATTCAATTTGTTTTATTATTGATTCGGTATATGACTTGACTTTTAGAGGTTGGGTTGATGAATTCATCGATAGTTAGAATGATGAGATGTGGGAGTATTAAGTGGAGGGTTCGTCCTCCTTTACTTCATAAATGCGGATCTAGCTTTGGTTTGCTGATTGTGTGTAGAATCTCAAGATGAAGTTTTGAGTAGGCTATATGGATTGTACCCGTGATTTGACGGTGTTTTTTATATGTGGATGCTGGGTTGAAGTTATAATCTATCTTTCACGCTTACAGAATTATAGGATGTTATTTCTTTGTGTTGTTGACGTGAGCGCTAGTATCAATATCCATGTTGTGTCAAATTTTATGTTAGATCTCTGGTGCGCACTCTGAACAAGTGTCTCTGATGTTTTATATGACTTTTTTTTAGGCTTTATATGGTCTTGGTTTTGTAAAGGTGACATATCGAGTGAGATGATTACATAGAGGTCTGTGTTTCACGGTTTCTGAGATGAAAGTCTTTTTGAAGTGCAGTGGCAAAGGTTTGCGTCTGCATTTCAATTAAATTGTTTGGTGAGTGGTAAAAAATCCGTGGACTTTTGTTAAGTAAGTTCTTAGAGTCGCGCTTCTGGTGTTTCGTTTTACATCGTGGTGTTATGTTCTTGCTTTACCACCCACTTTATTATATGTTATTATCTTAGTTAGTTTCATCGCATTTTTATGGGGCCTGGATAAATTTATTATGGAGGTGTTATTTATCCTTTTCTATCTTGATTTCACAGATTTGTTGAAGTTTTGTTGATTTTACAGATGGACAATAATTCTTTATGCTTTTAGTGTATTTGCGTTGTTAGATGTAATTTGATTAAAAGGGTAGGTGTTGTGTTTGCGTATTTTGTTTTTACATGGTGTGTGAGAAGATTTGCTAGAACTTTTCACATTTTGAAAAAGCGTTTGACAGAATCTAATGCTTCAATATTTCTTTCTGAAAAGGAGTGCTATATTTTACGATTATAGTTTTTATTTATATATGAGGATGGCATTTACGTTTCAGCTGAGTGTGTTGACCAATTTGACCGGCTAGGCAGATTGGTAAACACAAGTGTTGGACTTTTTGAGTTTTTCGCTCGTAATAGTGAATCGCTGTTATACGGAAGAGTAAAGTTTAGGTTTTGACATCAGTGTCAATAGCATGGAATAGAGTGCTGCATAATAGAAGGTCATAATTAATGTTGCTAAGCGTTTTTGCTTATCTCGTATGGGTTATTGGTGTTGTCTTTCATACTTTTGGGCCAGGGAAAACCACATATTTGTACAAGATTGTATTAGTTTGAGGGTGCATCTGGCTTCGTTAGAGGCTTCAAGGGTGAGACTTTGCTTTTGAGCTTGTCATGAATGAATTTTCTATTTAGGTTGTAATAGGGGCGTAGGGATTCGGGCTATCTCTTTTTGTTACTTTGCTGTCATATTCTTTTCTTTGTCTCACTTTATTCTGGTTCAGATGTTGCCTACTAACCCTATAACAACAGTCTTGGGGATAAATTATAAGGGGTCAATTGATTCTAATTTTAATCTATGATTTATGTTCTATTTTATTATTATATAGTATTATTTAGTTTTATTTTAAGTTATTATTTCTATATACGCTAATAA
>JABUQX010113369.1:7500-20000 GCA_015478945.1 Trachelipus rathkii
ATATATATATAATACGAGGTGTGGTAGAAAGTTTAAGACAGGTGAAGCCACTGCTCAATAAGAGGGGCTAGGTTTTGCGGCGGGTATTCTGGCACGAGGAAGTTGTGTCGGTTTCCTTGGGAACGGTACTGAATGATCAGCGCGAATCCTTCCTCAGACCGAGTTGCATCTATCTGGTGGAGTGAAGACGGTTGTCGTGTCTCCGACGATTTTTATTCTCAAATGCTGAAAAACGGAAAACTACGAGTTTGTTTAAAATCATGTTTAAATCGGATTATCAGCTTCGGAGGACCTTAGAAATCTTAAAAATTAGCTTGACGGGGATATAAATGTCCGAGCGGTCAATGTTTTCATTTGGTATAGATTCAAAAGACGGCCACGTAATCAGTCGAAGGATGACCCCCGGTCCAGCCATCCTTCCATTTCACTAACCAACGAAAACATTGTGAAAGTTTGCGATTTAGTGCGCTCTGACCGTAGACTAACAATTAGGGAGATGTCTGATGAACTGAATTTAAGTTTCTACGCGGTTCAGTAAATTTTAACTGAAGATTGAAAATGCGTCGGGTAGTGTCTCGAAAATTCATTCCAAAAAGTGTTTTCAAGAACCGCAGAAAAACCACCGACTTGAAGTTTGTCCCACCCAAAGAACCTGATTAATCGAGTCGAAACTGACCCAGATATGTTAAATAGGGTAATTGCAGGAGACAAATCTTGGGTTCATGGTAGGACACAGAAACAAAGGCACAATCGTTGCAGTGGAAAGGTCCAAATTCGCCACGACCGAAAAAAGCGCGACAAAGTCGGTCGAATGTGAAGACAATGTTGATGATTTTTTTTTCTCGATTCAACGGGTATCGTGCATCACGAATTTGCCCCTAGAGGGCAGACAGTCAACCAGAAATACAATAAAAGTGTCCTTCAGCGTTTGCGCGAAAAGTGCGGAAGAAAAGGCATGCAATATGACGAGACAAAAATTGGGTTTTCCACCACGACAAAGCAATGGCTCATGTGTCCTTCTCGATCACGGAATTTTTTACCAAATTCCAAACACCTGAGCTTCCGTACCACCGCAATTCTCCTGATTATAGTCCTGCCGACTTCTACATGTTTCCAAAATTGAAAAATTTTGATGAAACCGGAAATGATTTGACTCTATTGAAGACATCCAGGCAAATACCGAGGGGTTCTTAACAAGAAATGCTTCCAAAAGTGGAAACACCGTTGTTTTTGGTGTGTTCAGTCGGAAGGAAGCTACTTTGAAGGAAATCCATCACAATAACCTGTAAGTTCTACCATTTTAAAATTATAAACACAGTCTTAAAACTTTCCAATCAAACCTTGTATATATTATATATATATAATAAATAATAGATATATATATATTATATTAATTATATCTAATAGATTTTTTTATATAATATATATATATTATATATATATATATATTATATTATATAATTATATACTATACTATATACTAAAATATATATAATAATATTATATATATATATAATATATATTATATATATATAATATTATATATATATATATATATATATATATATATATATAATATTTATTAGTATATATATTATATATAAAACTAATCAAGTAAGACAATTTCCTTGGGCATCAAAAAGCCGTTTAAAAGATATGATGAAGATCAGAATTAAATAAAAATTTCGCTGGCAGTCATTTAAATAGATAATTTTACAACTTACTGTAAACAGAAAATCGAAGGCCAGTTAATCAACCCAGAATGGAAAAGTAGTTAAGAAGTTACAAATATAACCGTTTATATAAATATATATATATATATAGTATAATATATATATATTAATATATATATTATATATATATATATAAATATATATATATAGATATATATTATATAGTATAATAATATATATATATATATATATACTATGATAATATATATATATAATATATATATAATGCAATAAGAAAAAAATATGTAGAATGATAGATTATTAAGAATTCCTTCTATAAAAATTAGACATAAAAATGAAAATAAAAATAGATACTTTTTTTCTTTAATATATTTATAATGTTTTATTCATCTTTAATATCTTAATGTTTATAGAAAAGGGAATTTTAATCATTATATATATATATATTATATATATATAATATATATATATATATTATAATATTATAAAATATATATATATATTATATATATAATATATATATATAATAGTATTATAATATTATATTTAATTATATATATATATATATATATATTTATATATATATACTAATAATAATATATATATAATATAAAATATACTATATATACTATATATATATATTATATATATATATATATAGAGGAGAGGAGAAGATGAGAGAGAGAAGAGAGAGAGAAGAGTAGAGAGAGAGAATGTCGCTGAGGCAATATTTTTGACATCCGCGGATGCTGGTTTTCTATTTCTAAGTCCGCGACGAGGATTTTCAATATTTCATGTAAAATATAAAATTTCATGAAGTTAATGAAAAAAGGCATTTTTAATTAAGCATTTGAGATATTTATACAGAAACTGAAGATGCGTTTAGGAAAATAAAGTTTGATTTAATACTATATACTGAATTATATATATATATATATATATATATATATATAGCATTCTATATATAAAGATCTTTATATTATATATATTAATATAGATTATATATATATATATACTATAATATATACTATATATATATATATATATATATATTATATTAAATATATATATATAATATACTATTAATAATATTATAATATATATATTATAGTATATATATATAAATATAATATATAGATATATATATACTATATATATATATTGATATATATAATAATAATATATATAATATATATAAATATATATATAATAATAATATATATAATATATTTAATATTATATTATAATATATATATATATATATATAATATATATTATATTATAATATATATATATTATTCCAACATACTATATATATATATATATATATATATAAATATATATATACCGTAAAATGGGGTGGTTGAGAACACACGGGGATATTTAGAAAGCCACCCCCTAAATGTAGAATTTATTCGTTTTTCAACTTGAAACCTATCTGAATAGGTAGCAGAATTAATTATGTATTACTTTTTTTTTTTTTTAAATCTTTCAAATTTTGCTACTAAAAATATTTTATTTTTTCAGATTCATAAACCTGTGATTATTATAAAAAATTTGGCTTAAACATCAAGGTCTGTAAAAATATAACGGAAAAAGTTACGACCATTAAAATTTTACACATAAATTCTGCAACCTTTTTTTTAATTAATTGGCCTTAATTTCATAGGTAGGTACATTTTATGGGTATTTTTCCAAATTTTTTTTGGGGGGAAGGGGCTATTGAGAACACACACAAAAAAAATATTTTGTGGGGCTATTCCTAGTTATTTGTTTCTATATATTTTTAAATTTTTGTGTTAAAGCATTAAAAACAAGGGAATATGAAGGTATACTTATAATTGTACAGTATCAAAATACTAATATAAAAAATACTAATATAAAAAATATTTTACAGGTAAATTCACTATAAATGTCATTAAGACTAATAGGTCAATCATTGACTGGGTCAGTGGATTTTTGGAAAGGCATTCAAATATTCTGACGAAACGAATATACCAAAAAATATATCTCTACAGAGCTATTTTAAAAACGAATGAAATTATGGTCTTTTTTGACTGACTAAAATCTACATTGAAGAGAGTACCGCCATTAAAATTAAATAATATTTATAAAAATTTGTAATTTTTTAATAAAAAAAGCAATTTAACAACGTAAATATACGATGATTATGTTAATTAAGGGGAGACTTTATCCTCAAAATCCATTTCTTCGAACCGATAAAAGGAAATGTTTTTTTGATGAACAACTAATTTATCTTTAATTTTTTTGGGAAACCAAAAAAAAAAAACTGTTCGCTTTTTTATTGGGGGAGAAGGGGAAAATTTTTTATTCGTCGGACTGTCACAAAAAAGCGAGTGAGAGAGAGCGTTAAATATTTAAAGATATTCAATGCTTTTTCAGCTAACAATACTCCTATTTTGTCGTAGTAATAAATTTCATTTGAAAATTTATTTCAAAATTTATTTTTTTAAAAGTTTTTTGGACAATCTCTGGAAAAGTACTTTCAAAATTTTTTAAATAAAAACAATCAATCACGTGTGACACCACCTTACATCATACAAAAGCATTTAAAATAAACGTCATTCTGTTAAGGATTTTATATGCAGAGTTGTTACAAAATTTTAAGAAAAAAAAAACTGTTCGTTTTTTTTTAATGAATTTTTTTGTGATCAAATGTAAGAAAAAAATGAAGTGCTAGAAAAACGCAAATAAACATTTGAAAATTTATTCTTTTTTAAGAAGCAAAAAAATATTGATTTCTCATTTTTAGAGAAATATTATAATATATATATATATATATATATATATATATTATATATATATTAATATATATATAAATTATTATATTATATATAATTATATATATATATTAATATATATATATATATATATAGTATATAATATATATATATAATATATATATTATACTAATACATATATAAATATATATATTATAATAATATATATATATTTATATATTATATATATATATTATTATATATTATATATAATATATATATATATATATATATATATACCTCACCTTATATACTATATAAATATATATATTATATATATATTATATATATAGTATATATATATAGGGGTTCCAAGCCCCTTCCATGGATTTAAATAATTAGCCGAGTTTTCAAAGCAGTGATTATCGAAGCAGGATTTAGAAAAAACTGTCCGAATGCCTTCTTTTTCTGGTTAGGTGGACGGACTAGTGGTGAGACCTATGCACATTGTCTAACGCGACGCTGTTGGTCGATGGTTCGCGTCGGCGCTGGGCAGTGAAATTTATTCTTCCTTTGATCTATTGGCCCAAATTTGGCACAACAAGCATGGTTGTGCCATTTCGGCGTTTGCTTTACTTTAGTCTGTTGCTCCTGTAACCCCAAGACACCCAAGGCAGAACGCTATGTAGCCCAGCAGGTTCCAACCACCCTCCTGTCGATTTAAAATGAGTACCGAGTTTCAAAGCAGTGTATCGGAGCAGAAGATTAGAAAACTGTTCCGATATGCCTTCTTTTTCTTGGAAGGCGGATCGGACTAGTGGTAGGAGCTTCCTGGACATTGTCTAACGGCGAACCGGTGTTGTCGCATGCTGTCGAGCTCCTGGCGCGGAGTGAAATTTTCTTTGTCTTATTTTTGCAAATTTGTTGCAACAAGCATGTTGTTGCCCCATTTCGGCCTTTTGACTTGATTGGTGCTTTTTATCCAGAGATACCCAAGCAGAATGCCATCGAGCCGCCAGCAGGTGTTCCAACCACCCTTCCGTTCCATTTCTTAAAATAGTTACTTGAGTTATCAAAAAACAGTTGATTCAAAATATATAAGAAATTGTTCCCGAGATGCATCTTTTTCTTGGAAGGTGGGATCGGACAAGTGACAGACTTCTCTACATTTCTAAAGGCAACGCTGTGTCGATGGTTCAAGTCCTGCGCAGTTGAAATCTATACTGGTCTATTATTGCAATTGCCCACACAAGCATGTTGTTGCCCATTTCGCCGTTCCTTGGACTTTGTTCGTTGCTCCGTAAAACACCCAGAGCACCCAGCGAAACTGCAGTACCACAGCAGGTGTTCCAATAACCTTCCTGGTCGAAATTTAAATAATACTTAGTTTACTCAAAGCAGTGGATATCAGAGCAGTAAATTAGAAAACTGTTCCGATATTCTTTTTTGGGAAGGCGGATCGGACTAGTGGTTTAGAGCTTCCTGTACATTGTCTATATGTCCAATCTCTATGTTCGAGTCCTGGCGCCGAGAATTTTCTTCGTTATTATGAAATTCTGTCGCAACAAGCATGTTGTGCCCATTTCGGCGTTCCTTGACTTTGGTGGGTTGCTCCTGTACCCAAGAGCATCCAAGCAGAATGCCATGTAAGCCACAGCAGGCTGTTCCAACCACCTCCTGTCGCATTTAAATAAAGCACACGAGTTCAAGCAGTGATATCGAAGCATTAGATGAAATCTGTTCCGAGATGCCTTCTTTTCTGGGAAGGCGGATCTAATATTAATGTTCCATTTATAAAAAAAATTGATATAACAGACAATCAGAGAATCTATAAAAAAACTATTTCTAATTGGTAAAATGTTCTCACCTTATAAGCATTATGATAATCCTTATTATGCTTATTAGCATTTCGCTTTTCCACTGGTATGGCTTGAGAGTATGACGTATGATTCACTCTATGACGTTGAGATATGATTATTCGTATTTCAAACAGATTTACCGCCCATTCTCCTCTGAAGTATTCCAGACATACTATACTACCTATATAAATAACTAGATATATATATACTATATATACTATTATATGATATAATATAATATCTATATTATATATATAATATATATATTATATGTTAAGAAGTATATATATATATTTATATTTATATATATAGTAATATATATTATATATATATAAAGTATAGGTATATATATAAGTATATATATATAATAATATAATATATATGAGTAGTTTCTAATACGTATATTATATATATGTTATATAATATTATATATATATATTATATATATATATACATATATATAAATATATATATATATACTATATATATATAATATAATATATAGATATATATATATTATATATATAATATTATATATATAATAAATATATATAAATATATATATATATATATTATATATATATATATGTATATATATATATTCACACGCAAACGTAAATTATTTATTTATTCAGACTTCGGCTCGGCTAAGGTTCTACATTTGAAAATTGATAAGCACTTCTTTTGGTAAAATTTTTCACCTTAAAAAATATTTCTTTGAAAAAAAAAATTATACCCAAAATCTAACTCTGGCTCCGGCTCGGCTTCGGCTCTGGCTCCGACTAAGGTTCGTGCACTATTTTAAAATTTGTTCAGCACGTCTTCTGGTAATAATTTTTCAAATTAAAAAAATAATTTTCGAAAAATTTCAGACTCGCTCCCGCTCCGACTTCCAGATCCGATCCGGTATAAGGAATTGCCACTATTGAAAATTATTCAGCACCGTTCTTTCTGACAATATAGTTTCTCCTAAAAAGTATTTAATGAAAGAAATTCTCCAGATCCGGCTCCGGCTCCGCCCGGCTCCGACTCGGCTTCGCTCCGGCTAAGTTCTAACTTATTTGTTAAATTATTCAGCACGTCTTCTGGCAATTTAAATTTTCACCTAAAAAAATATTTATTGAAAAATTCATACCCAGGATCCGGTTCCGGCTCCGGATCCAAACTAAGGTTCTTAACTAGTTGAAAATTGGGTCACTAAGGCTTTTGACAATATTGTTTTCACCTAAAATATATTATTAGAAAAAAATTTATACCCAGGATCCGATCCGCTCCCCACTTCGCTTTGGCTTCGGCTCCGTATCCACTAAGGTTCGTGCACTATCTGAAAATTGTTTCAGCACGTCTCCTGGCAATAAATTTTTTACCTAAAAAAAAATATTTTTTTGAAAAAATTTCATTACCCAGGACCGGTAAGGATCACGGCTCCAATTCACTTCGGCTTCGGTTCTCCAGATCGGACTAAGTTTATGCACTATTTGAATTGTTCCGGCACGTCTTTCTGAAAAAAAAATTTTCACCAAAAAAATATTTCCGAAAAGAATTCATACCAGGGATCAGGCTCCGGATCGGCTCCGGATGATACTTCGAAAACGACTAATGTTCTAGACTATTTGAACATTGTTCAGCACGTTTGTCTTGTTGAAATAAATTTTTCACCTCAAAAAATATTTTCTGAGAAAATTCTAACCAGATCGGATCCGGCCCAAACTTCAAGCTTTGGCCCGGATTCGATAAGGTTTCTGCACTATTTGAAAAATTGTTCAGCACGTCTTCTGACAATAAAGTTTTCACCAAAAAAATATTATCGAAAAAAGCATACCCAGGATCCGGCTCGGATACGGATCCGGATACGACTTTGGCTTCGGCTCCCGGATCCGACTAATGTTTCTACACTATTTGAACATTCTCAGCACGTCTTCTTTAAATAAATTTTCACCTAAAAAAAATATTTTCTGAAGAACAATCAATACCCAGCATCCGATCCGGATCCGGATCGGTTCCGGCCTGACTGTCGGCTTTTCTTCCCGGGTCTTTCGGAGTCGGCTAAGGTTCTGCACTATTTGAAAATGTTTAACACGTCTTCTGACAATAAATTTTCACCAAAAATTTATTTCCGAAAAAAAAAATTTTTCATACCCAGGATTCCGGCTCCGGTACGGCTCCGGATACGACTTCGGCTTCCGGATGCCGACTAATGTTTCTAGACATTCGACATTGTTCAGCACGTGCTTCTTGAATAAATTTTCACCTCAAAAAATATTCTGAAGAAATTTCATACCCAGGATCCGGATCCGGATCCGGATCCGACTTCAGCTGCGGCTCCGGATCCGACTAAGTTTCTGCACTATTTGAAAATGTTCAGCGTACTTTCTGACAATAAATTTTTCACCAAAAAAATATTTCCCGAAAAAATTCATACCCAGGATTCGGCTCCGGATACGGCCACCAGATGCACTTCGGCTTCGGCTTCGGCTCCGAATCCGACTAATGTTTCTACACTATTTGAACATTGTTCAGCCCGTCTTCTTGAAAGATAAATTTTTCACCTAAAAAAATTCATGGAAGAAAATTATCATACCCAGGCGGATCGGATCCGGGATCCGGCTCCCGTCTTCAGCTCGGTTCCGGATCCGACTAAGGTTTCTGCACTTATTTAAAATTGTTCGGCACCGTCCTTCTGACAATAAAAATTTGTCTCACCAAAAAATATTTCCCGAAAAAAATTCATACCCAGGATCAGGCTCCAGATCCGGCTCCGGCTCCGGATCCGGATCTGGCTCCGGATATGGCTCCGGATCCGACAAATGCTTCTATGCACAATTTTTAACATGCTTCGCCAATCTTCTTGAAATAAATTTCACCTCAAAAATATTTTTCTGAAGGGGGGAAAATTCATTACCCAGGATCCGAATCCGGATCCGGATCCGGATCTGGCTCCAACTTCAGCTTCGGCTTCGGCTTTGGCTCCGGATTCGACTAAGGTTTCTGCACTTTTTGAAAATTGTTCGGCACGCCTTCTGACAAAGTTTTTCACCAAAAAAATATTCCCGAAAAAAATTCATACCCATGATCCGGCTCCGGATACGGCTCCGGATTCGACTTTGGCTTCGGCTCCCGATCCGACTAATGTTTCTACACTATTTGAACATTGCTCAGCACTTCTTCTTGAAATAAATTTTTCACCTAAAAAAAAATATTTTCTGAAGAAAATTCGTACCCAGGATCCGGATCCGGATCGGACGGCTCTGACTTCGCTTCGGCTCCGGATCCGACTTAAGGTTTCTGCACTATTGAAAATTGTTCGGACGTCTTCTGACAATAAATTTGTCCACCAAAAATATATTTCCCGAAAAAAATCATACCAAGGATCCGGCTCCGCTCCGGTCGGCTCCGGCTCCGTTATGACTTGCGGTTTCTGCCTCCGGATCCACTAAGGTTTCTGCCACTATATTGATAACTGTTCAGCACGTCTTCTGGCAATAAATTTTCACCTAAAAAAATATTTTAAAAAGAATTTTTATAATGGCTCCGGCTCCGGCCCGGCTCCGGCTCCGGCTCGCTCGATCGCGCTCCGGATCCGCTCCGGATCCGACTAAGGTCTGCACTATTTTGAAAATTGTTAGTACATTTTTCGGAGGTGGAAATTTTCAGCACCTACCGGACCTATTTATTTAAAAAAAAATTATCCAGGATCTGGCACCGGCACCAGCACCAGCTCCGGCTACGGACTCCAGTTCCGGCTTCGGCTCCGGCTCCGGCTTCGATTCCATTTATTTGACTGAGTAAAAATCCGAGAATGGGTTGGGAGGTTGAGAATATGAAAAAAAAAAAGATTTTCTATAAAAATAAAAATAAAACTTTTTTTTTAACCTCTAAGCCAACACTGAACTTACGAATTTTGCTGGAATTTGAAAATTTTTGTAGTTCGACACCTCTCTTAAAAAATTCAGATCTAAAAAACATTTTTAGAATTTAAAAAAATAATTACACCATGATGTTCAGGAGAAATTTTCTAATAATCTAGATAATAAAAAAAAATGTGAAATTTTGATTTTGACTTCAAAAAAGTGAGGGGGTCGGAGGATAAAGTCTCCCCTTAAATATAGAAACTATAATATACCTAAGGAAATAGTATATATTTTTTTTAAAGTTGGTGTACCATTTTTTTTTATTTTTACTTTTTTTTTTTTTAATGATATTAAGTCTTATGTTTATTGAAATAAAATTTACAAATTATATATATATATATATATATATATTATATATATATATATGATATATATATATATATATATATATATATATATAGATATATATTATATTTATATATAATATATATAATATATATATTATTATATATATATATATATATATTATACTACATACTCTATATAGTATATAATATTTATTTATACCAGTGGTTTCGAGGTTTCAGGTAACAACAACAGTGAAATTCGAGAGTTGGGAAGAAAACTCTTGACTGCTATCACAAGCTGGATGTGGATTGTCAACTGAAATTCACTTCCTGCATTCCATTGGATTTCATTATTGCCCCATAACTTGGACCGCTGTTAGGACCGAACAGGAGAAACATTCATCAAGACATCAAGACAATGGGAATACCATAGCAGAAAGAAGTACATCTAACAAGATGGGGCGACTATTTGGGTTCTGCTATGAGAAAGAGAATGAAATTTTGGTTAAACACAGTTGTTAAAAATCTAAATTTCTGTAACTCAATTTTGTTTAAGAATGCATTGTTATTTTGTTTAGCTTTTTACTTAAAAAAATTTAGAGTTTATATTAATATATATATACAATAATATTATATATATATATATATATATATATATATATATATATATATATATATATATATATATATATATATATATATATATATATATATATATATATATATATATATATGTAGCATTTTTTAATAAAATTTTTAATAATTTCCCTGTAGTAAATTTGAAATGAGAGCTTTTTGTTTATTTTTGCAGGTATTATTTAAACTTTCCATTGTCACACAAAATTGGTACGTGGTGCAAAGTTTTTAACTTCATTTTCGTAATCAGCATGATCGATTTAATAAGAAAATTCCTTAAATGTTCATATGGCAGAGAAAAAATAAATTTTGTTGAGTAGTGTAATTATTTAATAAAATCGTATTATTTTAAGCATCGTACGTTTGGCAGTTATCGGAAGAAATTAAAGACTCGTGAGATTTTCTGAAAAGCAAAAATCTTATTTAGAAATACCCTAAAACTAGAGAAAAAAGCTACGGCAAAGTACATCCATCTAGGTTAGGTATAGGTTTACTGCATCGTCGCATATAGGCTAGGTATAGGTTTGCTGCATCGTCGATCCATATAGGTTAGGCTTTTGCTTAGGACCCCCTAGTTCATTTTATGATAAGTTTAGTTAAGTATACACATAATCAATATGTGAAAAAAAATCAATAAGGACGGAATTTAACCCCGAAACATTATTTTTTATCCTACCTTAAATTCTTTCACGTTTTAACACTAAAAAAAAAAATTCTTTCTCATGCAAATTGTACGTTCTTGCTTACTTTATTATTAAATATTTAATATTTTAAAATTTCATATCTTTCTTATTACCATTTTAATTTATTGTTAGTATCATATGCTAACAATATATGTTAAAAAAGGTACATAAAACACAAAATTAACGGATCCATATAACTCATAAGGTGATATATATATAATATAATAATATATATATATATTATATATATATATGTTATATATGTGTGTATATGTGTATGTTTTATCTTTATATATTGTATATATATTATATATATATATATATTATATAATATATATATATATATATATATATGGCCAGCCTGTAGATTAGACGACAGCCATATCTTGAAAACTACTATAACCACAGTAAAAATGAATACATTTTTGGAATCCTGGTAAAATTTTAGTTAGGAAAATGTAAAAATAAAAAATAAATTTTTTTTGGCTAATAATTACAGTAATATGATATGTTTAATCGTGTGTCTGGCATTTTAGACAAGAATTTTTTTATTATTTTTAGGGGGCTCGAGCCGACGGGGGACAGAGTGGGGCGAAGTCCCCCGTCGTCCCGCGGTAAGGCCGAGAGACCCCTACTCCTTTCATCTTTGTGGTTTACCCGGGGGTATTCCTTTAGTTAAAAAAAAATAA
>JABUQX010113370.1:0-5000 GCA_015478945.1 Trachelipus rathkii
CCAAATTTAGCTCCTGTTATTCTTCTTCTGCTGACTAGATTCACGTAGTGGGGAAAGTGAAAGTTCCATTTTACTTTCTTTAATGGATTGTTTTAAAGAATGTGGCATATTCTTAAAATCGTCATATCAGATACCAGAAAGTGAGAGTGAAAAAGAAAGTCCCATATCATTCTGACGACGATGTGATTATCGTACATAAAAGTAAAAGGCTACATACGGCATTAAATAAGAAAATAAGAAAAATATATACAGTTTGCCTACTTTGACCAGTGAAGACAATGATATTTTCCACCCTTCAATTGGTGGAAAACACTGGAAATAGTTATGAATTTGTGAAAAAAACTAGCGATAAAATAGCGCTTTAAGCTCCACCGTCAAATCAGTGCGAAAAGTGAAAGAACTCATTTTTGGAACAGCGAGGAAATATTTATGAAGCCACAAGAACTAGGTTATCCCCTGAAAATGGAGAACTCCTAATGTTCTGTCATTTTAACTTAGAGCTTATTCAAAATAATTTTTAGTTTAATATCTTTAACTACGAAACTTTTTTCAACTTTTTCATTTAATTATCTTTCTATCAATTTTTGGCTATTAGGTAAGAAATTTTACTTTTTTGTTATTATTACTTTGTAATAACACTGGTAACCACATGAAATTTCTTTAGGACGGGGTTTCGCAATTCAGTTACTGATGCCCTGCTTCCAAAAATGTAATCTGGTTTTGTAGCATATCACATCGCATTTGTGAAGATATTGTGTGTAACACAGCTTTGTAAAATTTTATGATTTTTACCTTTTTAAGAGGGTCTATTACGTTCAATTATATTTTTAGATACAGAGAAATTTATTTATTTTAAAAAAATATTTATTAAAATCTTTTAAATATTGCAATAAAAAAAGGTTAAATAAATTTGAAAATAAAATAAACATTATATATTATATATATATAGTATATATATAATATATATATATTATACTATATATATATGGTATCTTATATCTTATATAATATTATTATATTTATATATAATTTACAATATAAGTATATTGGATCACTATGAAGGAGAGAGAAAACAATTCGCAATGATATATACATTGTTTTGATAGATATATGTTAAACATAATATCACTATGAATAAAGAGTAATATTGGACAACAATAAGAATGTAATAGAAGGAATGGTTTTAGTTAATGTAAACATACTACGATGGTAGTAACTTTTCTCTTCGTAGACGATCTACGAGGGAATGGGAATGGGAATATCCCTCATCAAGCTCCAACAAACAATAAGTCGGCCCATCTACTATTGATATACCCACATTGCGCCTGGTACCGAGTCCTATAACCATGAACTTTAGATCTCTTAGAACAGCGTTTTCCGATTTCATCGATCCTGCTCATCATAACATCGCTTAGGTTATTCTCAGAATTTTCATAGGTGAGTAATTTAAGTATTAGCATTACTTTTATACATCACTCCTAACATCCATGACGAATTGAAAACTGTCTAGCAGTTTCCTGTAACAATGTTATGGTTCTCGCTTTCCCTGTTCCCCAGAAAATTTTCTAATACATCTAATAAAGCATTCCACGCTCTTGCTCTAACACAGTCATTGTGGTAGCAAGGCAGCATCCAACGGAGGGTGTGCAGTATTTGTGGGCGCATGCAAATATCCGCAGCTTTTTCCTATCTCGTCACCTCAGACCAGGAAACTTGAGCATATATAGGCGGGAAGCATTCACCATCAATGGCCAGGGCTTCACAAATTGTTTCATTCAAACCAAGTTTTATGTGTAAGTGAGGTAAGATGATGTTTTCTCTATGTAGAAGTGGTTCACGTACGATGTTTCCTGTCACCTGGACGTCAGGTTTCCCGTGGTGGCCATTCTCACTTTGGTCCAGTGATCCTTTGTCGTCCGGCTGTGTCCCCATAGCAACAGGAAGCAGGGATATTAGGTGAAACCTGCTTGCTGACTGAGGCAAATGTTTTACCATTATTGAGGTCGATGCATATTTACCCACATCCATAGTAAACCATCCATGTACCTCTCCAAACTGTCTTGATTTTGCATACTCCTCTCTCTCTCATCAGTACCGAGTACCCTACTGGACCCCGAAGGATACCTGTTGCCGTTGTGTAACAACCACACTTTAAACTGCTCTGGAAGTGTCAATAAACAGATGAACAGTCACCACTCACCTGCATCATATGCTGGGAGTCCCATAGCGATTAGTAGAAGCCTGCAACTTCACTGCAATACACAAGGTTACCTTCTGACTCGACTCCGGCTCCGCAGCTCTGCTTTCTACTTTTTACGATAAAATGTTACTCCTTGTGCTATGGTCAGTAAGTTCATTTTTCAAAGACAAACCTCGAAAACCAACAGCTCAGATTGACAACTTCAGCAAAATACAACTCCTTCATTTAACAAGATCGTATCAGTTCCTGTGAACATGACAGGAAACCATACCATCTGTAATTTCAGATGGATGATAAAGACACATCATGCCCCAGGACATTGGCACCATACATGTAGACGTACTAAGAGTTACCACAACTTCCTAGAATATCGAAACGGCAATATTCAAGTTAACTGCTGCTACTCCGTAGATATAAGCGGAAGTAACCTATACATCCCTCAACGTAGTGCGCACCATGAATTTTGTCATTCCTAGGGAAATATGCAAAAATAGGGATGCATGATTGCACGAAAACGGGATGTGAATCCGAGAATATATATGGATTTATATATGGAATCAGACCCTCCGAATTACTATATATCTGCTACAAAAGTCCATCCAAAAAAAATTTCACCTTTTTTGTTGACCAGTTAAGTTTTCTTATTTTTCCCTAAATGGATAACCGAACTTTGAATAACTATTCGGAACGAAATAGCGAAAAGTGATTTTCGGCCGATTATTCGGTATTCGGCGAATACTTTTTTAGTCGGTATTCGGTTTTCGGCTTTTCACTATTCGGCACATCGCTAATATTATTATCATATATATATATATATATATATATATATATATATTATATTATATATATATATATATATATATATATTATACGTTATATATAATATATATATATATATATATATAAACACAAACAAAAAAATCAATTACACTAATATAATATATATATTATAGGTATTTATTTATCTATTATATATTATTAATATATATATTACTATATATTATATATATATATATATATATATATATATACTCATATTCTACTATTATATTATATATAATTATAATATATATATAATATATATATATATATATCTTTATTATATATATATATATCTATATATATATCCCTTAATATTTACAGAACTTAGCCCCGTTTTGTATACTATTTATATATATATACTATATCAATATATATATATACTATATCATATATACTATATATTATATATATATATATAATACTATACTAATTTGTTATTATATATAATATATATCTATATATTATATAATAGTATATATATATATATATATAATACTATACTATAATATATTATATATACTATATAAGTATACCAAATAATGGAGTGAAGCTGAATTTTTGCATAACTGCGGTTGCGGTTTCAAAATTTTTCAACAACCGCAGTTGCATTTTTTTGCGGTTCATAAATTTTTCAACAACCACGCTTGCAGTTGCGGTTGTGCAATAAAAAATTTAGCAATTGCTTTGTTTACTACTACTACTACTAATAATAATAATCATCATCACTTAGCTTCTTTCCCCAAGACTGGGGGTAAGGTGAGTCACATGCACCAGAAACAGAAAAGTAGTTGAAAAATGAGGCACAGTTCAAAAAAGAAACCCCAGCCTCTACCGCACCCTTGATACTTAAGTGAGACTCGTCAGGCAGTAAGGAAAATCCACCCTAGGACTTCACAGGAATGCAACTGACATTCACTGTGGCATCTCATCAATGTAGGGTTCATCCCTTGGCCCAGGTGGGCCAGAACCATACCCTTTCACAAAACCCCGCCATTCACTCCTACTATGCACCTTCTTCTTTCCTCCTACCAAAGTCACATTCCTCTCATTCAGGCATTCCTTTACTAACTCAATCCACTATTCTTCTGTTCTCAAGGGCTCGGTCGACTCCCAGTACACATCACAGCACTAATATATTCCCACTTAACAAACGACTATACATCTATCTTCATCCACACTAGACGCAAAACGCATCTCAATGTACTTTTCAATTTATTCTCTCATTTACTCCTTTCCCTTCGCACCACACAACTTTCTAATATGTTCATTCATATCTCCTTTTATCAATTCTTCTCAATAACTAACACCAAAAAAAAACAAAACAGTTAGAATTATTAAGATCATTTTCTCCTATCAGAATGTATCTTTAAATGATATTGACTGGAAAAATAAGAACTATATTTTCTTATTCTCAAGACGGCCAATAGTTATTTCACTACTAATAATAATTTTCTTATGACAGGTAACGGATTATCTTCCTACCTTCACTAATGTAAGACCATTTAGCGCACATCAAGACCTTAAGTTCCTTTTCCAATTCACCCAAAGGATTTAATTGCAACAACCACCTTTCCTACGCCTATTTTAACACCATTCTGGGTAACTTTCCATACTGAATCATAGTTCATAACACAGGTGATTATATAAATATCATTCGTTCCCTCCTCTTCATCACCAATTGACGATACAATATACAACAAAAAGTATTTTAAAAAAACGTTGCTTAATTTTACATTTATATATTTTGTTTTACGATTAAGCTCTGATACTTCTCCATTCAGAAGTTCGTTTAAACCAATAATCAAATATTACTAACGAGGCTCTACCTCAAACTATAACAATCAAAGTGAACAACTTACTCTATCTAACATTCCTTTCAACGCCTCTTTACAAACACCCAGCCAAATCTTCTACAATCTCTCAAATCTTTAAGATTCGCCACACAAAACCAAATCATCGTATAATAGCAACGCACTGC
>JABUQX010113370.1:10000-14634 GCA_015478945.1 Trachelipus rathkii
GAATTGCCCCATTTACAATTTTATAATAAACATTTTTATCTCTGCCTGAATGATTTAAGTGAAACATTTAATTGTCCAGCATTCCATATATTAATGTTATGGATGAACTTTTTTAATACCATAAATAAATTGAGGAATTGCAATTCGATAATTTGAAAAAATGTAGTTGTGGATTGCAGTTACGGAATTGACCCTTTATTATACTTTCTTCGGTACCAGTTAAGGCTCTACCAAAAAAAATGTGGAAGTTTCAGTGGGAATGCCAAAATTTAGATAGTCCACAAATTTTTTACACGTTGGCCCCCCCCCCAATCTTTGTACATCTGACCGCAACACCGAAAAATCGTTTTTTTTCTTGTTTTTTCAAAAGAATCATGTCTTAAACAGGTTGTCTTGTTTTTTTCCTGCGATGTAAAATTAAATCATAAATTGTTTATAAATGTAAGTAATTGAGAATACTATAATCGGATAAATTTTGACCGATTCCTCCTGAAGATCTATGAATTAATTATCTTGTTCCCGAATATTTGTCCTAAATAAGTCTACTATTATCGATATTTATAGACACAATTTATCTTCGTCGGCACATTTTTAATAGCAAGACGGTATATTTTTTCCAAGCAATGTGTCATTTTATCATCATTTTGTTGCTAGCCTGACATTGCTCTGATTTGCCTACATCTGTTAATACACTGAAGGAACAAAAAAGGTAAACAATTGAGAAAAAATAAAATTCGTGTTTATTTTTTTCTTTTTTTTATAAATTCTGAGAATGTGGTAAATCTCATAATAAAAATTAATGTGATTAATGGTTAAATAATTACAAGCTTAAACACGTTAAAAACATAGTCATATTAGGAAATTACTATGTTGAGGTTAATTTACTAACTACTAATAACGCAAGAGAATAAAAAGAAGATGTTAGGTGAAAATAATTCGCCCTAAGAATTAAAAACAGTAATGTACTTGGTTAGCTAATTATTCCATTATAAATATCATATTTTTTACCATATATTTTAATATTTTATAATAATATTTATTATTAATATTTTTATCATTATCCATACTTTTTTTACACATAGAAATATTGGAAATACTTGTCACCACAAATTTCAGATAATATTGTATGTATCAGTCAACAGAACAATGATGAATAAAATAACGCTATTATAAGCATTGGTACCCCAACATCGAAATTCTAAAAGAAATATATAATTTTGTATAAATATATATATATCATATATACTGTAGA
This sequence comes from Trachelipus rathkii, assembly GCA_015478945.1. Classification (NCBI taxonomy): domain Eukaryota; kingdom Metazoa; phylum Arthropoda; class Malacostraca; order Isopoda; family Trachelipodidae; genus Trachelipus; species Trachelipus rathkii. Next base: position 11,253 of record JABUQX010113370.1, read on the forward strand.
TATATATATATATATATATATATATATATATAATATATATAATTATATATATAAGTATTATATATAAATATATAATATATAATTATAACTCATATAATATATATATATATATCATATATAGTAATATTAGATATATATATATATGATAGATAATATATATAATTTTTCAAATTATTGGGAATATTTCCCCAAACGAGGAAAAGCTACTACGGGAACCGAAGAATTGCATCTCACTCGGATCTACCGTCGGTAACAATGATACCTCGGCCAGGATACCGGATAGTCAAAAAACTTGGCATGTCGCACTCGCCCCGAACTACACGTGAAGATTGCCGGATATCCGGCCCATCCCTATTTAAACTTAGGTTATATGTTAAATGATAAGGGAACGGATGATGCAGAGTGTTAGTAGGAAAGTTGTGAATGCAGGGAAGGGGGCTGGTGCAATAATCGTTTCGGTACCGATGTAAAGAGTACTCTAGTCAATGACGCTGCGCCTACGAGTCGTACATGAGGGTATCTTTTACCTGTGTTAAATGTATAGTACGTCGGAGATCTTAGGGTCTGGAATAAGTGGCTTATAGATCTAAAATACAGTGTGTTACATGGAAAATTCTTAGGGGGTAGGTGTTAGTGGTGATTGTAAGTATAATTGAAGTAATTAATGCAATAAATTGTGATGTGTTTGATAGAAGGGGATTAAATAATGAGAATAAATGAATAGTAAACGTGAGATGGTTAATGGTCATGTGATAAGGATTGAATGATAGTCGGTTGCTAAGCGGTTGTATAGTTGGTGAGATATGTACTGGAATCGAGCGGCTTGGAAGTCGTGTTGGCTAAGCGGTGATAGTGGGAGTGTGATCTGGGAATCGAGCGGCTTTGGGGAGAACCGAATGAAAATAAGTGGATTGAGTCTAGTAAAAGGAATGCCTGGATGGAAGAGAATAATTTAAAAAAGAATTGTACCTGGAGGAGAGAAATGTGTAAGTTTTTGAACAGAGCGAGAAAAGTGCCTAATAGAGTGATATGGTGTGCTTTGTGGTAGCGGTATGGTGTTGTGGCTCACCTTGTGCCAAGGGATGACCCACATTGACCGAGATCCATATTGAGGGGTACGTCGTTATAGGTCCCGTGAAGCTTAGGGGGATTTTTGTGACTGCGACCGAAGTTTACTATAAATGTATAAAAGGAGGTCGGTAATGGGCTGGGCTTTCTTCGTAACTTGTCGCTATATATTTCTTCTGTGAGCTTTTCTGTTTCCGGTGCATGATATCTTATATTTTTCGTTGCGCACTCTCCAGTCCTTATTGTCGTATAAGTAGAGATATGGTTGTTATGTGAATTTTTATAATATATATAATATATATATATATTATATATATATATAGCTTTATATAGTATTATATGAGAATAAATTTTTTCTTAAGCTATTATAGCAATACATATAATATATAATATAATATATCATTAATTTTAATATGTAAATATAATTCAATTAGGTAAATAATAAAATCACTTTAAATGAACCTCGTTTTATAGATAAAAGAAAGTCAATCTCTAGTTAATATAATAAAATTATTATATATATATATATAATATATTATAATATATATATAATGTATATTAAAATTCAATTAATATTTCTCTTAATTTTTTTAAATATTTTGAAAAATATATCCGAATAATATATTTGTTTAACTTTAAAAGAAGTTAATATAATAATATTACTACTATAATGTAGAAAACTTTGTTGCAGAAATATGTAAGGTGCATGATAGGAGGAATGGCGGGTTTTTGTAATCCGGGAGGGTATACATGAAAATTGAGGCCCACACGTGAAGCTCAGAGGGGATGAACCTATAGCATCTGTATTATTATACAAATTTTTTAGTGAGGGTCGCACGCGTTCGCAGTTTTCTCCTAATAGAAAGTCTTTCTTATGGTAATGGATAATTTCTGTCTGTGTAAAGAAGAATTATACAACTATTATATTAAATACAAGAGCAGCGGTAAGACATATGGCTTACTTTTCAACATAACATTTAAAATTCTAACCTTATGTGGGGTTATCAAATTTTTACCGAATGCTATCTGTAGCGACCTTAAGCTCTCATTCTTGGGGGAAGAATGAGGTATTAATGAAACGTAGACAAGAAAGACGTAGAAATTAATATATAATATTATATATTATGATATTATATATTATGATTTCAGAATTTAAATATATATTATATATAAAAATTCAATTAAAATTCTATTATTATATATGATTACTATACTAATAACTAGTTAATATAATTTATAAATTAGTTTGATATTTAGGTATATATATATAATTAAGTAGTAATGGGTAATTTTATCAGTAAAATTTTCTTACAATATTTTACATAAGACTATATTATATCCTATTTTATTAAGAATTATAAAAATATTAATAGCAATATTTAAAAGTTCATAAATATAATATATATCTTTTTCTTTCTTTCTACTTTTTATTTCCCAAGATTGGTAGTAAGCTGTGGGCGTGACATTCTAGGCACCTGTGTACAAAACAAGAGTTATAGTGAAGGAATGATATGCAGACAATAGAACCGTCTCTCGCTAAAAAGAAAGCCCAGCCTTACCGCCTCCGACTTTTCATTAAATTAGAAAAGAACACTTCGATACGACAGACATTATGAATCACTCAACACACATAAATAGAATAGCTTCATGTGGCAACCTAATGACGAACGCACAAACCACATTGTGGAATCGTTCGCCTCATCCTTGTGGAAGGATATCAAATCCAAAGATGGCCCAAGTAGCCACAACCGATTGCTCCACCATGACAAACCCCGCTCCTTCTACTCACAAGTTATTCATGGCACCCATTTAACAAATCTCGCCTCTCTTGGTCCTAAACTCAGCCATTTCTAAGGACATTCTGAGTAGACACAAATTTCTCTCTCAAGCACTTTACTCATTTACAATACGGATCATCTCACCGTAAGCCAATATACTTTAAAAGAAATAATTCCATTTATGAATCGAAAACATCGCAACTTCATAACCAACAAAAAAAAAAAAGATATCATAATGATTTAAGTCTTGGAAAAAAACCGTGGCTTATATAAACCCACTACGGTTTAAACTATCAGTGGATCGCCTTTCCTACTGCGCGATGGACCTAAGGACCGCATCGCTATCATACTTCATTCTAATACCTTTAGTTTACCGCGCTTTCTTCACACGGCACACCACTCTCAATTAAGAGTCATTCCTCACTTTATTAATTTCTTCTCACACCTAGCACACCCCTAGATTGTCCATCTGAACACATTGAACTTTAATCTATACTTGCTATGTCCAGACCTAGTTCTCATACCATACAATAACA
>JABUQX010113371.1:0-7500 GCA_015478945.1 Trachelipus rathkii
TGTTAGCGCACCGTTCGATGTGTCAGCCTGGAAAATTTCAGGTGTTTAACCGTTTTTCGCATTTATCTTGAAACACTTTCCGCGTTATACTTCAATAATCAATCTTTTTTTTTCCCTCCCTATAACATCCATCTTTTACCCCTATGGGTTCTCTCACGATTATCCTTCTTCTTCTATTACTTTTCCTTCTCAAATTGCTACTAACTCTTCTTCTCTTCCTTCTATATCTTCGTCTTCCACTGCTCTATCTCCCTCTTACTCTGTTCCTTCTTCTCTTTGTCCTCCTTCTCCTCCATCTCTTCAGAATTCATCTTTAGACCCTCTTACTAACATTCTTACCTCGTTGAACAATATGAATGTTCAAATTGTTTCCTTGCAACAACAAATATCTTCTATCTCTCGTTGTCATTGTCAGCAATCTTCATCTGCATCTTCTCGCACTAGGTCTCGTTCTCCTTCACCTTCCCGTTCGTCTTTGCCTCAACCTCCTCAGGGTTCTCCCTTATGCTTCTATCATTATCATTTTCGTGTTAGAGCACGTAACTGCATTCCTCCCTGTAATTTTAAATCTGCTAATCCTCTTCAGGGAAACTCCCCTCGGGGGGGATCGTAGATCATTGCGCTCCTCCCTTGGTCATTTCCTCTAATTCCAATCCTGCTTCGCTCTATATTTCTACTATCTCTGATTCATCTTCGGTTACTGCTACTAAAACGGCTCATATTCCTGTTGACTATACTTCTGTTTCTATTCCTGAGGTTAATGCTGTTCTTCCAGGTTCGCTTTTACGTATATTTGATGGTGATTCTAAACGATTTTTCCTAATTGACTCGGGCAGTAGTTTCTCTATTTTGAATGTTCATGGTTTTTGTTCTTCCCTTCCACCTGTTGTTTCTCATTTACAGGCTGCTAATGGTTCTAGCATTGCTGTCTATGGTGAACAACTCCTTAATTTATCTATTGGACTACGTCGTTCTTTCCGTTGGACTTTCCTCTTGGCCGATGTTACACAAAACATCATTGGTGCTGATTTTTTAAGTCATTTCAATATTCTTATTGACATGGCCAATAGTCGTCTACTTGATGACACTACTTCTCTTTCTTGTAATGCTGCTCCTTTCGATTCTTCTATTTTTGGTATCAATCTTCCTTATTCCTCCTCTTATTCTTCTTTTCACGCTCTTTTGCATTCTGAATTTTCTGACATCCAACCTATTTCTAATCTTTCTCCTGCATCTCACCATGTAATGCATTACATTGAGACAAAGGGTAGTAATCCTCCTGTTTGCAAGGCTCGTAGACTTCTCCAGAAATGTTAAACGCTGCGCGTGTTGAATTTGACACTGGAAAAAGGTTATTGTTTCCCCTTCTACTTCTCCTTACCCTTCTCCGCTTCACATTGTTTAAAGGGCCAAATTCTTTTCGTTTTGTTGGGGACTACAGATTATTAAATTCTAAAACTGTTGCTGTTCTTATTCTATTCCTCACCTTCATGATTTTACTTCTTCTCTAAATGGGTGTACTTTTTTCTTCTTTGATTTAAAATCTGCCTTCCTTCAAATTCCTGAATCCTGATGATCGTCCTAAAGCTTGTATTGCAACTCCTTTTGGCAATTTCATGTATAATTTTATGATACCATTTGGTCTTCGTAATGCCAGTGCTACTTTTCAACGACGATAGATCATGTTTTACGTGGTTTACACCCTTTGTTTATGCTTACATTGATGATCTATTAGTTGCTTCTCGTTCTTCGGAAGAGCATCTTTCTCATCTTCGTACTGTTTTCTCTCGTTTATCTCAAGCTGGTCTTCGTTTAAATTTCGAGAAATGCATTTTAGGTGCTGCTTCTCTTACTTTTCTTGGCCATAAAATTTCTTCTGCTAGTCTCTCTCAATTACCTGATCGTGTTTCTGCCATTCGTAATTATCCTCTTCCTACCACTCAGAAAGATCTTCGTGCTTATCTTGGTCTCCTTAATTTATATCGTCGTTTCCTCCCCAAGGCTGCTGCCATATTAGCTCCTGTTACTGCTTTGCTTGTTCAAGGTCGTCGGGGCAGCTCGACAATGATTAATTGGACTGATGCTGCTTGTCAGGCTTTTGAACAGAGTAAAATTCTATTGGTCAATAACACTCTTCTTGTTTTTCCTGAACACGGTGCTGAAACCCGCCTATATGTGGACGCTAGTGATTATGCTGTTGGAGCTTCACTAGAGCAACTGCAAAATGGTGTTTGCTTCCTCTCGCTTTTTATTCTCAGAAACTTCCTCCTGCTGTCACTCGCTATAGTACTTTTGGTCGTGAACTATTTGCTGTCTATTCTTCGATTAAATACTTTAGATATTTTCTTGAAGGTCGTCAGTTTTATGTTCTCACAGATCATAAACCACTCACTTCTGCTATTACTTCTGTTTCTTTACACTATTCTCCTCGTGAATTTCGTCATCTTGATTTTATTGTCCAATTTACTACTGATCTATATCACATTCCTGGTCGTGATAACTCTAGTGCTTATGCTTTATCTCGTATCCAGGTAAATGCGGTTACGCCTTTGCCTACATTGGACTACTCTGCTATGTCGGCTGCTCAAATGAGGGAGGATCTTATTCTTCCTGCTGATAATAAACTTCAAACTCTGCAAACCATAACGGATTCTATTCCTTTAATTCTGTGACATTTCTACTTTCAGAGTTCATTTAATTTATTCCTTCAGCTTTGCGATGATTCCAATTTTAATTGTCTTCATTCTCTTTCCTCATCAACTTTCACCAAACCTCTCTATCTCCTCATTTTTTTGGCCTACGATGTATTCCTATTCCTCATTTTGGGCTCATTCATGTATTGCTTCTCAAAAACCAAAGTTCATAGACATACTAAACCTCCTTTGGGTTCATTTCCTTTACCCTCTTGTCGTTTTGATCGTCTTCATCTTGATCTTTGCGGCCCTCTTCCGCCTTCGCGTGGGTGTACTTATTTATTGACTATGGTTGACAGGTATACTCGTTGGCCTGAAGTTATTCCTCTTTCTTCTCCTACTGCGGAAAATATTGCTATGGCTTTTCTTACTAATTGGGTGGCTCGTTTTGGTGTTCCTTCTTCTATTGTAACTGACAATGGCCCCCAATTTCGTTCTCATCTTTGGCGTGATTTTTTATCTCTACTTGGAATTGAGAAAATCCATTCCAGTACTTATCACCCTCAAGGGAATTCTTATGTAGAGCGCCTTCATCGCCAATTAAAGGCTGCTTTGCGCTGCGCCCCTAATCCGCAACATTGGGTGGAAAATCTTCCTCTGGTTTTGCTTGGTCTTCGGTCTTCGGTTAAGGAGGATTTGAAATCTTCTGCAGCTGAACTAGTTTATGGTTCACCTTTACGTCTTCCTGGTGAATTTTTTTCCTCTTCTTCTATTGCAAAATGATTATCTTTCTTTTCTCTCTAAGCTTCGTTCTATTGTTTCTTCTTTTCTTCCTTCTCATGCTCGTTCCCAATCTACTGCTGTGTACTTACCCAAGAATTTAGATTCTGCTACTCATGTATTTCTTCGTCATGACTCTCATCGTTTTCCTTTACAACCTTCTTATACTGGTCCTTATCATGTTCTTCGTCGCCGACCTCATTTTTTCACAATTCAAAATGGGACTCGTGTTGAAAATGTTTCGGTTGAACGTATTAAACCTGCTTTCCTTGACTCTTCCGATTCTGATCTTTCTGATAATCGGTTGCTCGATAATTCTTTTGTCCTTGATGATTCTTCTTATGGTTTGGATGATGATTCTGACATTGGCTCTTCCTCCTTGTTTCCATCTTTTCCTTCACGAATTGTTCCTGTGTCTTCCTCTCCCTTACACGAGGCTGTTGTGGTCCCTACTACAGTTCCACTTTCTGTTACTTCTACTAGTCCTTCTATTACCGCCACTACTTCTTCTTCTGTTTCCCATCACATGCCTTCCTTGTCTTTTCCTCCTCCGATTTTACCTCCTGTCCTTGATTTTGCTTTACCTCCTGACGTTTCCTCTTCTGTGTCTTTTTCTTCTCCTTCTCTTATATCCCATGCTTCGCCTGCTATAGTTCCTTCTACCTCGCGATTTGGGCGTCCGCTTTTGAAACCGGTACGTTTCCAGTCCTCATGAGAGGAAAGGTATCTATAGTGACCCTATATTTTTATTTATTTTCAATAATTTATTTTGTTAATTACAAGTTTATTTCAAAGTAAATTTTTTTGTTTCAGAGTAAAATTTAATTGTAAACTTAGGCCTTATATTACAACAAACTTATGTTATTTTTTAAAAATAAAAAAAATTAATTATTAAAACTTTATTAATTTTTGATGTTGCCAACGGGTAAATATATTTTATTATTATTATTTTTTATTATTACTATTTTTATTATTATTTTTTATGCTGTTAAATTAGTAAATTATTATTTGTATTATTGTTATTTTTTATTTATTAATATAGATAGTAACTTTGGTTATTTCCAATAGGTTTTAGAATATCTTTCTAAATCAGAATTTGATGAGTAAAAACCAAGAATTGAAGGTTGTTTGAATTACCCTGCCTCATTGAACTTAAGAAGAAATAATACTCTCTACCATTTCGGAATTTTTCTTTGTCATTATACAACTGTACTCTCTACCATTTCGGAATTTTTCTTTGTCATTATACAACTGTTGGTTAAACAATTACATTAATACTTTGTAATATAATCTAATTTGAGAAGTGACGTCAAGGGTCACTTCAATATATATATATATATATATATATATATATATATATATATATATATATATATATATATATATATATATATATATATATATATATATATATATATATATATATAATATATATATATATATATATATATATTATATATATATATATATATATATATATATATATATATATATATATATATATATATATATATATATATATATATATATATATATATATATATATATATATATATTCTAAGATAAAAGGGGGGAAACGGCTTCCCAGAAAAATTCCCTAGTTACATCTATGGGTATAAAAAAAGAATGGTTGTTATTGGACACCTTTATTTTGACTAATTAAAAATTTAGAAAAAATTTTGTAGAAAACAAAATTTTAAAAAAATTAAATAAATTTACTTCTTCCTAACTTTTAAAATAATTCTTCTTTGAACCATAAACTGTCTGAACATATGTAATTTTATAAAAAAAAAAGGCTTCAAGAAAATCCTTCTTTAACGATGTCCTTAGATCCAATTTCTATTATTTTTAAATCCTAAAATAAGTGCCGAATACTCGCTTGAGTGAGAGGCAAGGCTGTATCTATGCAAGCAACATCTTCCAAAACTTTTGGTTAGTAAGAGAATTGACATCGTAACAGTTAAATTTGATTTTCGGTCGATCTACTGCATTATGGAATTCTACTTTATTTTTTATAGGATTTTTGGGTTGAAGGTCTTTTAATGGCTGGTAGTCTTTTTCAATCGCTTTTCTGCAAGCTCCAATTGGTCACATTCTCTATCAAATTTGGCTTCATCTTCGTCTCACAAGATACTACAAGAAATCCTGAAACTGATGAACTGGCTGACTCCGACCCAGATTCCTGTTCGACAGTGTTATTCATTTTAAGTCCTAGTTAACAAAGAGCATTCCTAACTTATAATATCAGACCTTCAGCTCTAATAAAGATTCTGAACTGCGGATTAAAACCGATGGCCGGAGAAAGATTTTGTTCTCAGTTACCATTCTTTCTCTTATTTACATGGTATATTTCAGGTCTTCTTTATTTTCGGAAGCATTAATTAGCTTCAATTCTCTATGAAATTTTCCTGCAGTCAAATCCTTTGCTTAAACTTTCTTTGCTGTATGGTAAGGATATTTGTGATTACCGGAGCGGGAGTGGCTCTACCCAAAACCTTGTGGCTCCGCAGCCCTGATTATTACTATTATTATTTGTATCACCATCATTACTGTAATTATTATTATTTTTAATGTAATTTTTATTATTGTTGTTGTAGTTATTGATATTATTACTAGTATAAATAAATACAATATAGTTAGCCAAGTTTACCATTATCATTAAGAAAATAGACTAGTTTAGAATTACGACTACATTGCATCATATAAACTACTATAGATAATATAATTTTTCTGTTTACATATTAATTTCAATAAAAAGATAAAATTTATTTACAATGTTTAAAAATCTATGGACTAAAAGGAAGAAAACGTTCCCTCAGAAGCCCATTTCATGTCAATGTATTTTTATTTTAATAGCTATTTTTATCGATGTGTAAATAAGTTTTATTTTTGACAGAATAAACGATTTCACTTCAATTCCAAAGTGACGGCGTTAATTAAGAAGCACATGCATAAGGGAAAATTTAAAAAGGAGGATATTAAAAGATTTTTCATTCTACTCTTCATTTATTTTAATATATATATATATATATATATATATATATATATATATATTATATATATATATTTTTTATATGTTATATATATATATATATATATATATTATATATATATAATATATATATATATATATATATATATATATATATATAATATATATATATATAATATAATTATTATATTATATATATATATATTAAACTTTAGTTTACAACAACAAGTAATTACCAGTGAAGATAAACGTTTTACTGTTTAAAAAAAAAAAACAAGAAAAAAAAAACAGGTACAGTATTATCATCAGTTAACTGAGGTATGTTCTTCCAACCACGATATGTCTTTACGCATGACTAAATATAAAGAAATCCAGTTGAATATTTAAAATAAAACTTATAAAGAGGCAGTTTTACATGAGGCGATGATCCCATAATATATATATATATATATATATATATATATATTATATATATATATATATATATATATATATCTATATATATATAATATATATAAAAGATAGATATATATATATATATATATATATATATATATATATATATATATATATATATATATATATATATATATATATATATATATATATTATAAATATATTAAAAAAAAAATATATATTACAGATATATATACAAAATATATATATATATATATATATATATATATATATATATATTCCTTACTAAAAAGAATGCTAAAGAAAAATATAATAACATTATTAAAAACATAACTTAATTATATTGGTCATTTATTTTCATTAACAGATACAACAAAGAAATATTTATCTATTGTCATAGACCTTAAAACCTCAATGTTAATAAAACTTTATATTATACAAATAAAAACTTTATATTATACAAAATAATAATAATAATAATAATAATAATAATAATAATAATAATAATAATAATAATAATAATAATAATAATATTTGCAATATAGTAGAACAAAAAACAAAAACTCATCATTCAAAAGAGCGAGCTGACAGACAAGTCCCAATATCACAATATACTCTATTGTAAAAACTTCAAAATTTAGTCTTTGCAATAATAATAAATCTCTTTAAGTACTATCC
>JABUQX010113371.1:12500-29545 GCA_015478945.1 Trachelipus rathkii
TCTTTCACATGAAATAGCATAAATATAACGAGTTACGCTGTATTCAATTTATCTTATATGTAAGGTAAATTTCGACCTTACTTTACTTGTGGAATATACGACTTTCCTAATGTCTAAAGTACAAAAGAAAAAAGAATAAGTTTAACACAAAATAATAGCTAAAATGCAAACTTTTAACATTTATTTTTCTCAGAAACTTTGATATATATATATATATATATATATATATATATAAATATATATGTATATATATATATATATATATATATAAGAAATATATATATATATATATATATATATATATATATATATATATACTATATCTCTCTATATATATATATATATATATATATATGTATATATATATATATATATATATATATATATATATATATATATATATATAAATTTCAATGTGTTCAGATAGACACTCTTAGGGGCATGCTAGGTGTGAAAAGAATTAATAAAGTGAGGAATGAACGTATTAGAGAGTCGTGTGGTGTGAAGAAAGAAGGGGTAAATAGAGGAATAAATGAAAGTATGTTGAGATGGTTTGGTCATGTGGAAAGGATGAATGAAAGTCGGTTGGTTAAGCGGATGTATAGTGGAGAGTGTGTTGGGAACCGACCGGCTGGGAGACCGAAGAGAAAGTGGATTGAGTCGGTGAACGAATGTCTGAAGGAGAGAAATGTGAGTTTGGCAGAGGCGAGAATAAAGGTGTGTGATAGGAGAGAATGGCGGGGTTTTGTATGGGGGCATGGTTGTGGTCCACCTGGGCCAGGGGATGAACCCTTACATTGACGATTTACCATAGTGAGGGTCCGTCGCGGTCCCATGATGCTCTAGGGTGGATTTTCTGTCTGTGACGAGCTCTCACTAATTAATGGTACAGAGGGGGCGGTAAGGCTGGGCTTTCTTTTGGACGTTTGTCATGTTCTCCTACTGCTTTTCTTTTCCGATGCTTGTACAGCACCTTACCCCCAATCTTGGGGCAAAGAGGAAGGTGAAGAAAGAAAGAAGAAAGATATATATATATATTTCTTAAAACACCCTCGAGAGCAGATTTATTTGTCAATTCGTCTTTTCTTTTATTTTTCTGTTTTCACTGTTGATTGAATTCTATGTTGAGAAGTGGACATTTTAATTTTTCAAATTAGGTTTAAATTTGCAAATTGGTAGAACTTATGAAGTTTATTATTACACTTAAAATTTAAGTTTATACATATTGTAATTATTCTTAATTTAATGATATCACAGTATTTAGGAGAATGTATATAACTAAATTGTTAAAATAATTATAATTATAAACGCTCTATATAGCTTTTGTCTTTAGTAAAGACCTCTTCAGTATGAACGTTTTATTAAAACTTTAATAAGTTCCCTTTTCATCCAACATATATCTTAACTTTAATAAATTTTAATAAAACGCTCATACTGAAGAGGTCTTTACTAAAGACGAAAGCTATAAAGAGCGTTTATAATTTTAATTATTTTAACAATTAAAGCCGTTTTCGTTTTTGCATTTGTGCTAAAAAAATGCTTGAGTTTGCGTTCGTTTTTGTCAACTTAGCGCAAAATCGTAAAAAAAAATGCTCATCAAACGTAAGGAATTTCCTTAATTCTGTAAGGTTACTATTTTATACAGAATTTTATTCTATGTTACTGGGAGTAGGGGAAATTCTTTACATATTGTAATTGTTCTCAATTTAATGATATCACAGTATTTAGGAGAATGTATTTAACTAAATTGTTAAAATAATTAAAATTATAAACGCTCTTTATAGCTTTCGTCTTTAGTAAAGACCTCTTCAGTATGAGCGTTTTATTAAAATTTATTAAAGTTAAGATATATGTTGGATGAAAAGGGAACTTATTTAGGAGAAAGAATTGCCCACATCGTATGTCCTGCGTGTCGTAGGAGCCGACTAAGGGACGGTGATAGTTGGGTTGGCTGCCTACTACCATCTATTTCTTGCCAGGAATGCTAATGCAGGCCTCGGAGAAGGTCGTGATCGCCGTAAACGGCCTTCTATCTTTCGGCGAAACTGTATGAATCGTATGGGGGTACATGGAATGTCAGAGGAATAAATGTTGAGGAGAAGAGGAGAGGTGATGGATGTATTTAGAAAGGAGCAAATTTGATTTGCTCGCTGTGACTGGAACAAAGATGAAAGGAAAAGGTGAAATTGAGTGGTGTGATGCGAAATGTGTGCGTGCTGGTGTGAAAGAGAATGAGGAGAGGAAGGGTTGCAATTTTGATGAGTGACCTGTGGTATGAAGCTATGGTAAACTGTGTGTGTGGGTCCTAGAATTCTAATGGTTAAATTTAAGTTTGAAAGGTCAAGGTATGTGTGGTTGTATCATAGGTCCATCTGAGGGGAAACGTTGAAGAGAGTACGATTTTGGGGGATAATCGTTTTGGATGGGATGGGTGAGTAGGAGCTTCAGATCAAATAGTTTTGGGGACCTGAATGGTTGGATGAGTGATCAAAAAAGGGATGGTATAACAGGTGGTTTGGGGTGGCGGAGAAAATGAGAATGGTAGGAAGGTGATTGATTTCTGTGAAGAGAGGTATGTGTATAAGTAATACTTTCTTTAAACACAAGAGTATCCATAGAAACACTAAGAGTTGGTGGAAGTAGAGATGGTATCGAAGTGAAAGAAGTATGATTGATTTAGTGTTGGTGAAAAAAGGGAGATGTTGAAGTATGTGTTGGATGTTAAATCAGTTAGGGTTAGGAATGGGATTATCGGATCATTATGTTGTTTCTATGTAAAATTAAGTTAGTGGGGGCTTGGATGGAGGAAAGGAGTGATACGAAAGAAGTAGGTAAAATTAAGAGTAAAAGTTAAGTGAGCAAGATAATAAGGATAAGTATGTAAGAGCGCTCCTTAGTAAAACAGTTGAATGTGAACAAGTTGATACTAAGAGAACAAATCTGGGGGCAAATGGAAGGAAGCAATTGTTAGCAGTAGTGCAAAGGAAGTATGTGGATGTGCTAAAAGTAGGAAGTAAGAATGTTAACAGTGAATGAAGGGTGGAATGAAGAGGTGGTTAAAGGTAAAAAAAGAGCGTGGTTGAATGTACCGTGCTAAAAGCAAATGATGAAGACTCAAAGAAAGATACTTGGAATTATAGGAGGAAAAATACTAAAAGGTGTATACGTAGGAAAAAAAGAGAGGTAAATGAACAGTTTGGAAGGAAGATGAATATAGGGACTTACAAGGGAATAGGAGCTCTTCTGGAAGGAAGCCTTGAAGGTTAAGAATGAGAATAAAGGGGAATCTGCTTAGAATAATGAATAGGGGATGGTGCTTTTGTAACTGATGAAGTAGGTGTGAGAGGAGTGTGGAAAGAACACTTCGAGTCTGCACAATATTAACAGTAATGAAGAGGGGTGATAGGTAAGATAATCATTGGGTTTGATGGTTGCAGAAGGAATAATGGAAGTATTTTGGGGATGAGGTTATTAGTAGGAGGTAATGGGTAAGGTGAAAAAGTTGAAGAATGGTAAATCTACGGGCATAGGAAATTACTGGTGAAATGAGGAGAATAGATGAAATCACTCTTGAAATGATAAAGAAGTTGTATAATAAAGTATTTATGGAGGGTATAGTTCCTAGGGATTGGAGGATATCAGTAATAGTACCCTTATATAAAGATAAGGTGGATAAGGGTAACGGTTGGAATTATAGGGGAATCAGTTTATTGAGTGTTGTAGGGAAGATATATGCCGGTATTTTGGTAAAAAGAGTGCGTCGAGTGACTGAAGGACTGATTGGTGAAGAACAAGGTGCGTTTAGAGGTGGTAGAGGATGTGTGGATCAAATCTTTACATTGAAATAAATGATTGGGAAAATGAGGGAGAAAGAATAAATTGTATTTAGGTTTATGGATTTACAACAGGCGTGTATGATAGAGGTAATAGGGAAGCGTTATGGCAGGGTGTTAGTGATATATGGTGGTGGTAAGACTTCTGAATGGAATCAAAGTATGTATGACGATAGTGAAGCGTGTGTAAATAAATGTATTGTCAATGGTGATTGGTTTAGGGATTAATAGCGGAGTAAGACAGGGTTGTGTTATGTCTCCTTGGTTATTCAATTTGTATATGGATGGGGTTATGAAAGAATTAGAGTAGGGATGGCAGGAAATGGTGTAAGAATGATGGAGAATGGAAGAGAGTGGATGGTTCCCTACCTATTATATGAGGATGATAGGGTTTTGTGTGGCGAACCTGAAGAGAGCTTGAGAGGATTGGTAGAGAATTTGTAGGGTGTGCAAATAAAAGGAGGGGCTTGAAGTAAACGTGGATAAAATTAAGGTTATGGTTGTGAAAGGTGAGGACAGTCTCCAGTGTGAAGTTATGTTAGATGGTGAGCAGCTGAACAAGTGTCTGAGTTTAAATATTTTAGGGTATATGTTGGATGAGAAGGGAACGGACGATGCAGAGTGTAGTATTAGGAAAGTTGTGAATGGCAGGAAGGTGGCTGGTGCAATTAAATCCTTATGGATGTGAATGCAAGGGACTAAGTCTTAAGTGCGCTAGGGTCTTACATGAGGGGTATGTTGTTACCTGTGTTATTGTATGGTAGTGAACTATGGTCTGGAATAAAGTATAGATCTAAAGTTCAATGTATTTAGAAATGGATAATCTTAGGGGTGTGCTAGGTAGTGAGAAGAATTGATAAAAGGAAGATGGGCAATATTAGAGGTGGTGTGAATTGTGAAAGGAAAGGGTAAATGAGAATGAAGCTGAAAGTATATTTGAGTGGTTTGGTCATGGAAAGGATGAATGATAGTCGGTTTGGTTTAAGCGGATGTATAGTGAATTGTGTGTGTTGGGAACCGACCGGCTGGGGGACAGAAGAAGTGGATTGAGTCGGTGAACGAATGTCTGAAGGAAATGTGAGTTTGGCAGAGGCGAAATAAAATTGCATGATAGGAGAGAATGGCGGGGTTTTGTATAGGGGCATGGTTGTGGCCCACATGGGGGATGAACCCTTACATTGACGATTACCATAGTGAGGGTCCAAATGCGTTATAATTAACTAGGTGGATTTTCTGTGCAGACGAGCTCTCACTAATTGTAATAATGGTACAGAGGGCGGTAAAGGCTGGGCAAACTAAGCAACGAAAAAGATATTTTCGAGTTATGAAGATGCTTTGAAAAACTTTTAATCTTAGGGCAAGAGGGAGGTGGAAGAAAGAAAGAGAATATATATATATATATATATATATAACATATATATATAACAATATATATATATATATATATATATATATATATATATATATATTTTTATATATATATATGTATATATATATATATATATATATAGATATATATATATATATATATATATATATATATATATGAGAGAACAAAGCATTTTAAAACTTTTCAAATATTTCTTATAGTAACCTTTCTCTTTAAGTTGTTTAACAAGTAATCTGTATATTCTTTTCCTTCGGACAAGGGTAATAAAACAGTATAAACATTCTCCTTTAACAGTATGTGGATGCTTGCTACAACAGCAGCTTCAGTTACGATTCATGTTACACAAGTGCACTTTCAGCCTAAAAAAATTTTTAAAATAATATTGAATTCAAATTACACTGAAATATATATATATATATATATATATATATATATATATATATATATATATATATATATATATATATATATATATATATATATATATATATATATATATATATATATATATATATATGTATATAATCATGTACCTTTTTCCACAAGACTGGGGTAGGTTCATGTATGCACCGGAAACACAAAGTAGAAGAATATTACATAAGTCAGAGCGAAGGCCCAGTCTTTGGCCCAGCATATGCCTGTGAGTGAGAGACTCAGTCGCAGTCAGAAAATCATCCCAGGCTTCACCGGGACCCCACGACGGACCCTCTGTGGCATATCTGTCAAGTGTAAGGTGATATTTCATGCATTTAGGTGGGTCCACAATGCATACCCCTCCACAAAGAGCCCCTTATTCCCGCTCCTATTGTACCTTTTTTGCGCCTCTGCTGCCAAACAGTAAAGGGAATATCTGGAGGAAATGTGATTTTCGCCTCTGTAGCTACATTTCTCTCCTTATATTAACTGCACGTGTCACACTTTTTCTTTGTCTCCCAGCGATTCGTCAACACAATCACCCACTGTATTCAAACATAACCAACCATTATATTCATCTTTCCACATAAACCGTCTCAACCTACTTTCATTTATTCTACTCATTCATCCCTTTCTTCACCTTTTACAACTCTCTATTACACTCATTCCTCATTTTGTCCTTTCTTCTCGCCTAACACCCCAATGTTGTCCATCTGAACATTTGAACTTTGGTCCTCTCTGTTCAGACCATAGTCTCACTGCTACCATTAACACAGGTAACAACATACTCTGTGTAAGACCCTGGCACTCAGACTTAGTCCTTCATCCACCAACAGTTTAGTACCAACAACCTTTCTGCCATTCACAACTTTTCCTACTACACCTGCATCATCCATTCACTTACACAATAAACATATATCCTAAATATTTATTCGCAGACACTTGTTCAGCTGCTCACCATCTAACTTAGGACTGTCCTCACCCACAGCCATAACCTTTCTCTTATCTACGTTACTTTCAAACCCCTCCTTTTACACACCCTGCCAAATCTCTCTACCAATCCTCTCAAACTCTCTTCAGATTCACCACGTCATCCGCATATAATAGGTAGGGCACTCTCCACTCACCTCCATTCTCCATCATTCTAACACCATTTCCTGCCACCCCCTACTCTAATTCTTTCATAACCCCATCCATATACAAATTGAATAGCCATGGAGACATAACACATCCCTGCCTCACTCCACTATTAATATTAAACCAATCAGTTTCGAGACCATTTATTCCTACACAGTAGAAGTTGAGTTGGTAATGTCAAGTAGCGGTACCAGGTACCATATGGCCCTGTATATCCCCCCTCACAAAAATTAATAAAAAAAATAAATTTGATGAGTAAACGGTTGCTGGAGAAACAGGTTAGTAAATTTGTAAGTAGTCTCAGAAATTTGAGTTGAGAAAACTGGAAAAGGAGAAAAATTAAAACCTACATTTTAAATGAAGAAATGTGTGAAATATATAGTTGAACTATGAAGTTTGAGTCATATTTAAGATTTTAACACTTTGAATACTAATAAAATAATTGCAAAGGCCACTGAACCTTGCCTTTGATATATATGCATAGATTTGGAAGGAACCCTGGTGTGCTCAAATGCTAGCAAAGCAACAAATTTCAATTCATACGACAATTTGGGTTGACTTCTTTAGAATCAATTATTAAATCTGGCACATCAATGCAACTAAAATAATCTACTTCAGAGTAAATTATATATATTTGGGACATCAATGCCACTATATACAATCAATCGCACCAGTTTTATTAATTTATACTCTTCAAAATTCTCAATTTCTTGGCGACTCAAAAGTTGTAGTGAAAGAAGTGGAAAAAAAGCTACTGGATTTTACAAACACAATGCAATAATGAACTGATTTTCATATTTGAATATTTTTATAATGAAGTTAAAAATTGTGAAAAAAAATGAAATATACCTGAGCAGTTGATAGTAAATGTCCTGATACATTTAACATATCATCAATTCTTCCAGTAACCCAAATATAACCATCTTTGTCCTTTTTGGCCCCTAAAAACAATGATTATTATTTTAGTTACCCAAATAACAAAATGAATGGAATAAATTTGAACATTATAAAATTCTTGAAAGGTCAACTAACCATCTCCAGTGCAGTAGTATCCAGGAAATTTTTTGAAATAAGTAGTTTCAAATCGATCATGGTCTCCATAAACAGTTCTCATCATTCCAGGCCATGGGCGCTTAAATACCAAATACCCCTCAGTACCATTTTGAACAGGTTCACCTCCTTCGTCGACAATGTCAACTTCAACACCAAAGAAAGGGAAGCACTATTCCATTAAAGAGGCATATATATATATATATATATATATATATATATATATATATATATTATATATATATATATATATATATATATATATATATATATATATATAATTATATATATATATATCTTCCTATATAATATATATATATATATATATATATATATATATATATAATAATATAATATATATATATATATATATATATATATATATATATATATATATATAATATATATATATATATATATTTTAAGGGATCGTTCTGCGATGCCGAAAATTGTTACGATGTAGATACTCTATTTTTTTTAGATACCGATACTTTAATTAATTAATATAATAAATACAGTAATAAGATAGAACATTTGTGTACTGCTGAAGTGAACTCTGGGATCCCATTCCCCATTACAATAATACTTAGTCACATTTATTTCATATTTATGATTTTGTACCCAAATGCTATTTATAAATTAAAATAGTGTCTTTAAGGAAAAAATATTAAATGCAAATATAATATTAATAACATTTTTATATTTGTGTTTATTTAAAAAATATTCATTTATATATTCATAAGTATTAACAAAGTTAGCTACTAGCTTTTATGTTTTTTTAACATGATTACAATTTTAAGAAGATTCTTTAACTAGCAACAATACTATAATATTAAAAATAATGAAGAAGAGACCTCAATTAATCATCTCATATGAAAAGACAAAATAAAAAACGCTATTATTCAAACGTGACACATAATAATAATATACTCCCTTAAGATAAGATAGATATCATTCAATACTCAAATTCAAAAATTCTCAAATTGCTTTGCAAAAGCATTAGCTTTCTTAGTATTTGTGAGCCTGTTTCCTTTTGGGTTTATTTCAACCTACAATCAAAAATACGATGAGGGATGGGCTGATAAATATTTGCTTACAAGAACTATAATAATGGAAACATTGGCCCATTTTCATGCCACATGCCACCGCGTGAAAGGATTCTCTTCTGTAGGCAGCATCTCATGTTTTCGTAGAGCCCCCATATCCTCTTTCACAGATTGCAAATTTGAATTATCTTTGCTCCTTGTTGACTGTCTCTTCAGTTGTTTTCTGTTCAGGGGGTTCCTTGTCTTGACCTTTGAAGGTGAATGAGGATGTCAATACCAATTTGCCATGAACTTATCAAGGTCATATCAAATCCTCTTCATCTTCAGTAGGTTTATTTGCTGAAAAGCCACCATCGTCAAAATCACTGCTGTTGCCGGGGTTGCTGATAAGGTGGTTTCCACTTCTGTGAATCTTTTTTTTTGTCACGCGAGCAAGCTCCTCGGTTATGCTATTTAAATATAAATTCTAGAAACGCGGTTCATCATCGGAGATGCCATTCTTGTGGGGTTTAATTAAGGAATTCCTTATTAGAACCTTTAATATATCGAAACTAGGTTACACAATGTAACAAAAAATTTTATTTTTTGTTTCCTCCGATTTTTTTTATATACAGTTTTTTATGCAGATTCCAAATAACTATGTTTTTAGTTTTTCTCTAACATCATTGTTTCTCGTTTTTACCACTTTTATGTTACGACGGCATAAAGTAATTATTGGCATCTTCTCATTTGTAGGCTCCTTACAGGCATCCTTTGAATTAAAATCAATTGCCATTAATGTTTTTTAGGGATTGCATGCTCAAGAACTGATATATATATATATATATATATATATATATCTTTCTTTCTTTCTTCACCTTCCTCTTTGCCCCAAGATTGGGGTAAGGTGCTGTACAAGCATCGGGAAAAGAAAAGCAGTAGGAGAACATGACAACGTCGACCCTACCGCCCCCTCTGTACCATTAGTTAGTGAGATCGCAGATAGAAAATCCACCCTAGAGCATCATGGGACCGCGACGGACCCTCACTATGGTAAATCGTCAATGTAAGGGTTCATCCCTGGCCCAGGTGGGCCACAGCCTTACACTTAAAGAGCCTCCCACCATTCTCTCCTATCATGCACCTTTATTCTCGCCTCTGCAAACTCCATTTCTCTCCTTCAGACATTCGTTCTCATTAATCCACTTTTCTCTTCGGCTGGTCTCCCCCAGGTCGGTTCCCAACACTCCTTCACTATACATCCCAGCTTAACCAACCTACTATCATTTATCCTTTCCACATTATTAACCATCTCAACCTTTTTCATTTATTCTCTCATTTGCCCCTTTCTTCCACGCACCACACCACTCTAATACGTTCTTTCCTCTCTTTATCAATTCTTCTCTCACTTCTTTTTACACCTAAGATTGTCCATCTAAACCACATTGAACTTTAGATCTATACTTTATTCCAGACCATAGTCTCACTACCATACAATAACACAGGTAACTACATACCCTCATGCAAGACCCTAGCACCTCAAGACTTGGTCCCTTTGCGGTCAAAGAATCGGTACAATTTTGCCGATTCCGATTCCGATTCCGATTCCTGAAAAACAGCCGATTCCTCCGATTCCGATTAATCGTCCCATCACTAATATTAAGCCAATCACTTTTGACACCATTTATTATTGCACACGCTTCACTTTCTCTCAGACATACCACTTTGATTCCATTCAAGCCACCACTAACACCATATATTACTAACACCTGCAACTCCATTAATCCTATCATACGCCTGTTGCAAATCCTAAATACAATTTATTATTCTTTTTCACTTAAATTTTTCTCAGTCATTTGTTTCGATGTAAGATTTGATCCACACATCATCTACCACTTCTAAACATTGCCTTGTTCTACACACCAATCAGTCCTTCAGTCACTCTCCGCACTCTTTCGACCAAAATACCCAGCGCCTATGCTTCCCTAACCTCAATAAACTAATTCCCCTATAATTCCTACAGATCCCTTATCTCCTTACCCTTATATAAAGGGTACTATTACTGCTCTCAATCCCTCAGACTATATATATATATATATATATATATATATATATATATATATATATATATAAATACAAACCACATATATATATATAGATCAATATATATATATATTGTGGGGATTAGTGACCCAGTCCCAGGTAGCTGAGCTAATGCAGCACCCCCTCACAAAACCCACCTTCTTCTTTCACTCATATTACGCACCTTTCTCGCCTCTGGAAACTCATTTCTCTCCTCCAGACTTTCCTTTACTGACTCAGTCCCACTTTTTCTTCGGTCTCTCAGCCAATTGTTCCCAGCACACACCACTATATATCCTCTTAAC
The DNA here is from genome assembly GCA_015478945.1 of Trachelipus rathkii. Taxonomy (NCBI): domain Eukaryota; kingdom Metazoa; phylum Arthropoda; class Malacostraca; order Isopoda; family Trachelipodidae; genus Trachelipus; species Trachelipus rathkii. The sequence continues at coordinate 23,737 of JABUQX010113371.1, forward strand.
CAACCGACTATCATCCATCCTTTCCCATGACCAAAACCATCTCCCAACATACTCTTTTATTTCCTTATTTACCCTTTCTTCACTATAAACGTTCATTCCTCATTTTATCAATTCTTCTCTCACCTAACACACGCCCTTAAGATTATATATATATATATATATATATATATATATATATGTATATATATTTATATATATATATATATATATATATATATATATATATATATATATATATTAGAGATGGGCGGATAGTGAATTAGCCGGATAGCCGGATAGCGGATATCCGGCTGTAAAACCGGATATCCGGCGGATGATATCCAGTCGGATATCCGGCAGTCTGTTATATATACAGGACCCACATATTTTCTGAAAAATTCTAAGTCCAAGATCAATATATCGATATTATATATAGGTCTATATATTACTCTAATATTTTACGTATATTATATTATATTATTATATTATATTATAATATTATTATTATATATTATTATTATTATTATATATTATTAATTAATATTATATTTACATATCGATATATTGATTTTTGACTTAGAATTTTTAGAAAATGATGTCTTACCCGGTATATATATATATTATATATATATATATATATATATATATATATATATATATATATATATATATATATATATATATATATATATATATATATATATATATATATATATATATATATATATATATATGTTTATCTCTTCTGTATATATATATATATATATATATATATATATATATATATACAGTATATACAGAATCCCCACAGAGTTATGTTGCAGCTGATTGTATCACCGTGCGGGATGTTTAAGTATGAAAATGTGTTAGAATATAAGTTCGATTATTTAATTCGGTGGGGGACGATGGGATATTCTTCACGTTGGTGTCTGCGCGTCGTGTCTGAGCCATTACTCAAAACGTGCAGTGTCGAATGGAAGTGATGATATATTTTTATGGCTTCTGTGAAATGCACACAAAAAATGAGGTGGGCTCTTCCTCTCGACATTTTTGATACGGTTCTTCGTTTCATATGTACCCCCATAACGTCAATGTTACCAATAATAGTTTTAAACGTGAATGTGAAAAGGTTGAAAACAATGGTATTCAAGACGCTCATAATATCGATATATGTAATGTAATAACGTTGTTGTTAATAGTATCTTAACAAATTTTACACCTATGAATCTTATCCACAACTTGCAAGAAGGAGAAGAACCTCAGGTCGTTTCAACTTGTACCAACACAGTATTTGTCTTTGTTCAGACGCGCCTCCACATCAAGCGGAATACAGCCTCGGGAGTATGGCGCCGCCTTTCATTCTGAATGAATGACGGTGACGCCAGGTTGATTCCTATTGGAGTCGGACTATTCCACGCTTTGACAGCGACTTCCCGCGGGTTACTGGGTCATTAAACCCAACGTACCACGATATGTTTGAGATACCCCCAAAGAAAGTAGTTCAGTGGTGTTAAGTCGGGTGAACATGGACATGGAAATGGACCTGAATCTTCAGTCATCTTCCGGAAAGGTTCTGTGTCGAGGTGGGTCGTCACGATAGCTGCATTATGTGATGGAGCTTCCATCATGTTTGTAATATATTCTTCGTTGTGTTCCTAAAGGTATATCACTCAGGAGGTCAGCAAGGACGGTCTGGGAATGGTAACACTGACCTACTTTCAGAATTTCCCTCTAAGAACTAAGGCCCGATAATACTACTATTGAGTATACCACACCAAACGTTGACTGAGTATGAGACCTGGTGATGGCTAGTGAATGTTAGACGGGGGTTTGTTTCCGCCCAATGTCTGGCCCACCTGTTATACATACCATTATTGGTAAAGCCAGATTCATAGGTCCATAAGATATTTTCCAATAAGTCCGGTACATCCATTAGAAGGCAATCAATGACAGCTAGGAATCCCAGCCGCCCTTTTTGGTCTCCACGATGCATAACCATGCACAATGTATGGCCTATATGGATACATGTTGTATGCAACACGAATCCGTCGTATGGTTTCCTTCGATATTCCCAAGACTGAACTAGCCTGCCGTAATGTCATGGGTGTATAGCAGAACGTCCAGTTCGATGACGAATGTACGAACACGACCCCCCTCCCGTATGTGATGAGGGGGTTGAACTATCGACCCTGTACCTTGAAACCGTCTGTAAACTCTATGGAATGCCATGTGGCTCGGCGGTCGTCGATGTGGATAACGTTGTCCATATTCTGCAGCAGCTCTGCGAGCATTCCTGTTTTGTGTAATGTACACCTCCAACATGTTACGCTTTTCGTCCACTGCGTATGCGGTCACGGCATGTTCGATGTCTGGCTCTGACTAAACAGGACCACTCTGAAGTATACGTTTCACTACACTTTGTTACGCATAATTCATAGGTTATGACATAACCTCTATATGATAGCTGTTAGTTGGTTGTACCCACATTCACTTATTATGTTATTCGTAAATTACAATTATATCAATGTATTTAATCTAAAACTGGCCATTAGGTATTTTAATTCCTTTGCTATTTAACATGTTTTTTTAAATAATATTGGATATACCTAACCTAATTATTTCATAATGACATTTATTTGTCGCACATGATGTGTCACTACGGATGACGTCCTAGTTGTTTATGGGTACACATTGCGTGGGGAAAAGACAACCGTATCAAATAATGTTGAGAGGAAGAGCCCACCTCATGTTGCATTGATAGTAAAAATATATCATTCCATTCGACATTCGCATGTTTGTGCGCGGTTTTCGTATTGCGCGAAGACACCAACGTAACATATCCCATCATTCTTAATGAATTAAATATTCAAACTTATATATTCTTACACATTTTCATACTTGAACATCCCGTACGGTGGTGATACACCGCTGTATATAACTCATAGACACCTTTACCTATATATATATATATATATATATATATTATATATATATATATATATATATATATATATATATACTATGTTTCTTTCTTAAATATATATATATATATATATATATATATATATATATATATATATATATATATATATATATATATATATATATATATATATATATATATATATATATGAGAGGTGGGCGTTCCGCAATTTAAGTCCGCAATTGCGGAATACCAAAATAAATTGCGTAATTGCGATTGCGATAATTTGAAAAATGTTGCGGAATTGCGCCCAGGATGCCTATATCACCAATTTAATTCCGCAGTTCCCGCAATTGGGGACTACCAGGAAAAAATTGTGTGGGATTTCAGAAGTGGATACAAAGCATAGTCCACAAATTGGCCATCTTTGTATATCTACTTCTTCTGAAAAATAGGTATTTTTTGCATTCGGTATTTTATAAAAAAGTTTTGTAAATAATAATTATTTAAACTTTAAGACTTAAATGCATGAATAAAAGTTTGAAATCAACAATTTATTCTTTTACTTTTATACAAATTTTCTTAAGCTTAAGTTATAATGAATATAATTTATGAAACGTGTCGCCACCAAATTTCAGATAAAATGTATTGTACAGTAAACATAAATGATGAATAAAATAATATAACATTGGTATCCAACATCGAAAGTCTAAACAAAAGAGTATATATATATATATATATATATATATATATATATATATATATATATATATATATATATATATATATATACATACCAAATATACATATATATATATATATATATATATATATAATTTTCAAATTATTTTGAATATTTCCCCCAACGAGGAAGAACCTAAGTAACTATCCGGTTATCCGGCCGGATAACAATGATATCCGGCCGGATGCCAGTGGTCAAAACTTGGCCGGATAGATGGATACCAGTTGCCAATTATCCATTAAATATATATATATGTAATATATATATATATATATATATATATATATATGTAACCTTAACTATATTTATATATATATGCATATATATATATATATAATAATATAATAATAATAATAATAATAATAATACCGAAGTACCAGTTGTCCTATCTAAATAAAAAATATGAACTAAGCTAATGAAAATATAAGCCTACCACAAATAAATGAAGTTAATTAAATTTTATAAACTTACAGCAGAACCGGGTTTCATGGGTGGCACGTAAAGGGGTAATAACATGTCCCACCTGTTTTGGAATGTACCTCCACAATGAACCATCACTGTACTTTATGTGCAAGAACTATACATCAACACCAGGATGTGGTTCACCAACACTGCCAAGGGAACTTTAAAGTAGAGAGGTCATACCTGCAATAAATATATAATGTATGAACATCAGTAGGCATGTGCTTTTTAAAATAGTATGAATTCTCCCCGCAAACTTAACTGCCAAAACATATCTAATTTTACAGGCATATCAACGTAAAGTATGTTAGCCTTTATGTTTGATGTAATTACAGCATTATATTTATTTATCTTTCTTTCACTTTATGTATTATAATCATAGAAAAATGGGTAATTGCTGAGATTATCGTAATGTGACGGAATATTCATTTTTTCCGACAATCGTTTTTATTTTTTATTTGTAATACCCATGTTTGATTGTCTATTGATTATACATATAACTATAAACTCTTTGATTTTTAGGCCCAAAAAAGTTAAGGTTATGATAAGATTTGTTATGTAGACACAGATTTAAGAGTATACTTATATTAACTTATCATTAACTTACCCTAAACCGAATTTTAAAATAAAAATAAAAAATCATAAATTTCTTAATTTTTTTTTCATTTGGAAAATTATCGTTAAATAAAACACGCACGCACACACACACAATGGAATAGATATAACCATTAGAAACAAACCTAGAGGATAAGAGATTTAAAAAGCAATCTGACCAATTAAGATGGATTTGGGATGCCAGCTTGTTATAATAATAATAATCTTGTTTAATCCAGGAGTTGTAAAAGGGAGCAAGAGTGTTGGAAGATAAGAAGAGACAGAAATATTCAAAATGTTTCATTTAGTAGTTTTTCTACTTTCAGGCTTAATATATATAATTGATAGTTGTAATCTGCCCAAAGGGGTTAGATAATTGTATAAAAAAAATTAAATAAAAAGTACCTAAGAACAAAATATAAAGCTACTAATGTTCTTGTCTCAAAGGAAGGAAAACTATCAGCTTACCAAATCATCGTTTGATCGTTTCTGGTCTTTACTAAACAAGACTAGACAATTTCTAATATCCTATACTTTTATCTTTTTCTTATCTGATTTATACTTTGTCATAATCAATTTGTTCATCATGAACAGAAATTAAAATATCATATCATCTTCAGATTATAACAAGACTTATCAGTATAATCAGATAAGGAAGATATAATAAGTTAGTTCCTCACTTTATTAAACTAATATTTGCATAAGTGTGGGAACATTAGAATTAACGTCAATCTTAACAGATTTATAGGTCAGAATTTGATACCAAGAAATTGAAGAGCAGGAGTCAAACGCACAAGAAATTGAGGAGCTGATGCTGGGAATTTTAGTGCCAACTAAACAGCCATATTATAACAACTAATTAACAAAATTAATGCACTATGTTACATGGCAAGAAGAGTACATTAATAGCTATTTCTCAAGCTCAAATATTTTATATATTTTAATAATATTTTCATGTTCATGGAAGCCTTCATAAATGAGCATTACATTTGATATTATTTGGATTAAATGTCAATTAGTAATTTTTTGCAATCTTTCCCAGATAAAATTTCTCAAATTATTATTATTATTATTATTATTATTATTATTATTATTATTATTATTATTAT
>JABUQX010113372.1:0-17506 GCA_015478945.1 Trachelipus rathkii
ATCTAAAACTCTCACATCGGCAAACAAACACTTCAAGAATGGGGTCTTTCAACTCCGTGTGGGTTCGAATGGGGTTTCTCTTAATTGAATGTTTAAGATTAAAACTTTTCCTCACAGTAAAGAACACTTCATGGTTCACCTTTTGCTAACAACTTTAACTGAAAAGAAAATACAAAATACAACAAACATTAGTAAGTCATTTAAAAGAAAAAAAATGAGTTGTGATAAATGCTATTCAATTTAAAAAAAAAAAAAAAAAAAATTATTTTCTACGAAAAAATATGAACAAAATCTGTCAATTTTCAATTGTAACGTTTTTGAAAGTTAATAAAGTCATTAAAACAATGACAATCAAATTCAGAAATAATCACTCTTAATCTGAAACCAACAATAAATTTTTATGACTCCCGAGAGCAGGTAATGCCTAGCTAACACGAACGTCGACTCCAAGTAATAATAATAATAATAATAATAATAATAATAATAATAATAATAATAATAATAATAATAATAATAATAATAATAATAATAATAATAATAATAATAATAATAATAATAATAATAATAATAATAATAATTAAAATAATAATAATCTACTGAAAGTGATGCCAAAAAAATAGTGTATCTTCTATACATGAATAAAATCTACTTTGTTAGATTTATTAATTCTGCATCATTAATTAAAATATTAATCACATTTTACCTTCTAAAAGTACTATAAAGTCTCTCCTCTTTTAAAATTATTATCATAGTTTGAATTCGTCTTCCACTTTATCTCAATTAAAACTTAGGAATATTATTATTTAATATCACATAAAACAAATATTAATATTTTTTGGAAAATATTAAAATGTTAATATTTATATTATGAAATATAATATATATATATAAATATATATATATATATATATTTATATATTATATGTATATTATAATATATATATATATATATATATATATATATATATATATAATATATATTATTATATATATATATATATATATATAATATATATATAATACCCATTTTGGCTTTATGGTATGTATGATATCAGTGCCTAAACGGTTCGCCTTTCTGGTTTCTGCGTTCATATTCCCACACTCCACCCTCCTCAGACATATACATTCTTAGAGACACCACCTTTATCCACATATCATTATACCATACTTATATCACCCCTCTTCTAGAGAACATCTTACAGACATCCCTATCCTTATATTCCCTATTGTGTGGGGAGAAAAAATTGCCCACATTGTATGTCCTGCGTGTCCTAGAAGGCGACAAGGGACGGTGGTAGTTAGTTGGCTGTCACTACCAATTATCTTTTGCCAGTAATGCTAATGATGCCTTCGGAGAAGGTCCGTGAATCGCCGTAAGCGGCCCTTTTATGTGTTTCGGCGGAAAATGGTATGAATCATTTGGGTACATGGAATGTGTCAAAGAGATAAATGTTGAGGAGAAAAGGAGAGAGAGGTGATAAATGTATTTAGAAAGGGCAAAATTTATTTGCTCGCTGTGACTGAAAACAAAGATGAAAGGAAAACGGTGAAAATGAGGTGGTGTGGTGTGGGGAAATGTGTTTGTGTTGGTTGTGGAAAGGAATGAGAGGGGGGGATAGAAGGATTTTTCAATTCTGATCCAATCACCAAAAGATTTATTTGTAGATTTTTGTATGTGTAGTACTAGAAATTTCTAAAGGTTAAATTTAAAGTTGTTTGAAAAGATCAAAATTTGTTTTGGTTGCGTAACATATGTTCCATTTGAGGGTAATGTTTTGAAGGAGTGGTGGAATTTTCCTCTGGGGATTAATCTGGGAATGATGTCTTGGATGGAGTGTTAATGGAGATTCAAGTTCATTTGCCACATATCTGCCCCACCAAGGATTTTTTTTTTTAACAGTTGTCACCACCCACTCCGGGCAAGAGCCCCCCTATTCCCAAGGAGGGGATGTTTGTACACTCAATTACCCTCTAGCGCAAATTAAAGCATATGAGCACAAGAACGCGGCTTTTAAAAACCGAGGAGAATTAATATTCCGCAAGGTAATGCAGAAAGATTGAAGAGAATTCACAGAACAGAGGGGTGGTGGAAAGAAGGGAAGCACCAACAGCGAACTAGCCCTGGAGTTTACCAAATGTCAACACAAAACTCGTTCGCATACAGCACCCCTTGGGCTACGAGGGCGTAGTAAAGGTGGTGGTACGCGAGTGATAATTTCCCTCGAGCAGCTGCTGCTGCGGTTCTCTATAGGAAGAGAAATAAAAGCAACCAAACATCGGTTCCGCCAAAGATAGAGGGTCAAGTGAACTGGAAAGTGGAGAAAGTTTATAAGCCCCTTTTGGCCTTTGACTTCAACCCTGGTTCCCAAAGCCGGTGAACCCAGAGCCCCCCCCCCAAAAGATATGAGAAAAGCAGTAACTTCCATACATGGGCGGAATGAAAAAGACCCTTGTTATAGCTGGAGCAACTGAAGAGAAGAGGAAAAAAGTCCTGCAGTCTAAATAGAACTTCCAGTTTCTTTGAGGCATTCCTAGCAACCGTTGTGATGTGAGGTTTCCAAGACATTTTTTTGTTTATGCTAAAGCCAAGGATATTTATATTGTCAACAGGAAGAGAACCAAGAGAACCGTCGAAGAGATAGGAAAGTTTAGGTGTCTTAGAGAGGGAGATTGGTTAACAAGTTGCAATTTTAAATAATAGAATTTTCACAAGGTTGAGACGAACCCCATCCGGAAATTCTAATCCAGATCAGCGAGAATAGAAAGGAAAGATTAAGAACGAAATGTTAATTCTAGAAAGTAAAAGAGGGAGGCAAAGAATTGATATGAACAAAAGGTCCGAGTCCCATCGGCATATGAAGTGAAATAGAGTTAGAAGGTCAGGTGGAAGATCATTAATGAAAAGTAGGAATAAAGTAAGGAGATAGACAGAACCCTGAGGAACCCCACTATTGAAAAGAAAAAAAGAGAAAAAGAAGTTCACCCCATCAAACAACCAGCCCCGATTATTGGACCGATTGACAGAAAAGCCAGAAATATGTAAGCAAAAGAAAGAGGAACCCAAAGGAGGGGAAGCTTGGAGAGCAGTGGACGCGTACATAACTCGGGTCAAATGCTTTATCTGCCAAGGCGCACCGCAAGTATCCCGTAGTTTCCTAAGAGCGAAAAACCATAAATCGGTTTAGATTAAGGAAAGTAATAATCGCTAGTAGCCTCGAGCGCCGTAAGCCTGAAAGGAAACTAAAATTAAAAGGAGATTATTCAATGATGTTTCAATATCCTCCCCACTGTTTGTAATTAGCACCGAATCCCCTAAGCACACCATTAAACCACTGAACAGAATATACTCCGAGGAATGAAAAAAAATTAAAAACAGATAACGCACTTTGTTTCTATACAGACGATCTAAACCTAAACTCACCAAATAAAGAAACTAAAAGGCCAGGTATTCTTTAGTTTAAAAAAATTCAACATGGTATAGAAATGAATTCAGATTGGTGAACAAGCGAGCCTTTTTGTACAAATTTGGGAAAATGAAGAAAAATAAGCGCAGAAATTATTATTAATAAAACAAATTAAGACCTAAATACACAAAATATAAATGTCTTGTGTCAGATCTTCAATACAAAATCAATATTATCATGGAACATGGAGGTAGTCAGTGGTGATGGGTGACGTATAAGGACCATGAAACTTAGCCCTAGTTTTCTCACTAGAAAGATTTTTCCGATAATAGGTAAAACATCTGAAATTATGTTGGAATAGAAAGAAAGAGCCCTAATTACCCTTCAGGTTGTGTTGGGTATGTAAAGGAGAAAACATATGTGCAAGCTTTAGACTTAGAGGTCGGAACGGTTTTTTTGGGCCCCCGCTAAACCTTTTAGAAGGATAATAATATATTATAAAAAGGTTATAATTAAAAAAAAAATACAAATATTTTTTAAATGTTTTTGAGCACAGTTAAGCTTATGAGTTTATAGCAATATTTTAAGCCCTTCTTCCTCGGATTTTATTCATTGTCCGGCACTCAGGACATTTAATAATTTTTCTCCTCCCTTTAAAAGGGTGTTAAGAAGTACCAACCATTCGGGTTCCTCCCTCACAATGAGTGAAAGGTTTTGGTCATGACAACAGATATTCCCTCTCTCCTCTACATTACACACAACAACCTAAATGATCCTCAAGGTTTCCTTCCCTTTACCACCTCCCAAACATATTTCCAGATGCTGTTTTCTCTCTAAATCGGGGAGTCTTCCTTACGTGGGGAGATCAGGATAGATTATACAATTCGAAAGCGCCCCCACCAGCCACCCACCCGGTATCACCAATCACTTCTAAATTTGGGATTCGAGTTTAAACATTCAACTGAAAGTTCTTTTAAGCTTTCTTTACCTTCTTTGTTTTTCAATCTTTTTGATTCTTTTCCTCTTTGACGACAGAGGTTCGTTTCCCTTAAAAAGCTTTTTAACTTTAGTCTGTCATCTTTCTCTCCATAGTCTACATCACTAATGTGAGTCGTATTTGAAAATAATAAAGAAAAAATGCTTTTAATAATAGTTTCTGTTGTTACCTTTTAATAAAAAAAATAAAATTTTAAAAATTTAGAAACTCAACTTAAATTGCTTAATCTATTCCCACATAATAATAATAATCCATAATATAATAATAATAATAAATTAATAATAATAAATAAATAAATAATAATATAAATATATAATAATAATAAATAATATAATATAATAATAATAAGTGAGAAAAAAAATTTTTACACACAAAAATGAAAAAATAATATTTCCTTGAAATATTCAAACAATCGGATAAAATTAGGTTTTAATTGGCCCTTGTACATTTTTTTGTTTATTAAGTTTTATTTAAAGGTATAGACCTAAAGTTCAATGTGTTCAGATGGGACAATCTTAGGGGCGTGTTAGGTGTGATAGAAATTGATAAAATGAGGAATGAACGTATTATGAGAGTTGTGTGGTGGTGTGAAGAAAGGGGTTAAATGAGAAGAAATAAATGGAAAAGGTAACGTTTGAGATGGTTTTTGGTCTGTGGAAAGGATGAATGATGGAAGTCGGTTGGTTAAATGTACAGTGGTGAGTGTGTTAAGGAATCGACCGGCTTGGAGACCGAAGAAAAGTGGATTTGAGCCAGTAGTAAGGAAAAGTCCTGGAGGAGAGAAATGTTGTTTGGCAGAGGCCCGAGAAGAAAAAGGTGGCCATAATAGGAGTTGAGCCGAAGGGGTTATGGTTGTTGGCCCCCTTGTCAAGGAATGAACCCTATCAAATGACGATATGCCCACAGTGAGGGTCACGTCGCGGTTCCCTGAAGCTCTAGGGTGGATTTTCTGCTGCGAACGAAGTTCTCACTGAATAGGTTATAAAGGGGGGCCGGTAAGTGCTGGTTTTTCTTTTCGAACTTTGATGTCAATATTCCTTCTACTACTTCTGTTTTCCGATGCATGTCACGCACCTTACCCCAAGCCTTGGGGAAAGAAGGTGGAGTTATAACAAAACCTGCAAAGTTGTTTTTTTTTTTTCTAAAAGTGTTTCAATTGTTAAAGCAAGAGCCATACAAATGAATTCCATCAGAAATGAATAGAAAGGAGTTATGTCTCAACTGGAAAAGGAATTGAAAAAATCAAGAAAAATTTTGATGATAATTTAAATTATAATCAGAAAATTTGTGGATGTATTAGAAGATGGAAGACCGTACTCCCTGATTTAAACCTTATTAGGTTTTAAAAAAGGGTTGGGGGAACTTTTTTACGTGGTGAGGCCATATGGAAATTTGGCCACCAGAGTGAAGGTTCAAACAGTACCAATAATTGTAACCCAATTTTTACAAAATTAATATTGAAAAGAGGTAAATTAAAGTTTAGACCTAGATAATATCGGGGAATAATATATCCAATCTTAAGAAATATTCATTTCTTTATTCTATTACTTATTTTTACCTACTTTTTAATATTTTATGACTTTCGCAAGGAGGCTTTGTGGTACAACATTGTGATATCTGGTTCCAACACGGAGGTTTTAGGTTTTAATTGGTTCTCCAGATGCTCACCTGTTATCCGTTCTCACGAATTCTTGAATTGTGTTAAGTATGAGAATGTTGATTCAAAACTGTATGAGGTTGGAAAGCATGAAATCAATCGGCGTGCATGCTCATGAAGGTGAAGGTTTTCTACAGCCTCTTTCTAAATTTCAACAGGATTTTCTTTAATTTCAAACAAAGATTTTAGGATGTTATCTTCCGACAACAATAAGCTCTACTTGTAACTCGTCAAGTGCCTTTGATAAATCAACTAAGTGAGGTTGAAAAGCTCTTTTCAAGGTGATGTCATGGCTTTTCACAATCAATAAATCTTTCATTGTATTCATTGATTAATGAGTCTAAAATACATTCGTATGTCATAAATGATTTACTATTATACTCTTTATTTTCATAAATTAATTATTTTTATTAACTGGAGAAAATGTTCCGAAAGTTTCGACTGAGCAAGAAAAGTTTTGAAAATCGATTATCTTTCTAAATGCCAGATTTTTTGCAATATAATATAGATTTAGCATAACCCTGCAGCGAAATATGTAATTAATTTTGCCATGACATTATACCACGAAGAAAGGCAATATCTAAGAGAAAATTAAAATCTGGTAATTCACAATGTTGATTGTTCGTTACCTTAAAAAAAAGTCAATTATTTGACCTCGCAGAGATAAAAGTTAGTCTAATAGACTAATACTAGTCCCTGTGATAACCAATACACTTTTAAATAATAGGGCAACATTTATCTGCGATTCATCCAAAGCTATCGAGTAATAAACATTTTCATTTTGAATTACAGTATATCTGTATTACTTATTCTTGAAAGAGGTAATTTTTTATATTTATCAACTTTATCTTCGACAATGCAATCCTTTATAAGTTCGGCATCACCAAATGGTTCGGGTGTTTTCCAAGCAAATATGATACTTTAATTGCCTCAGTCATAGTAGGCCTAACATTGAATGGAATAATTGCCATTGTTTACGCTTTCCTAATTTTAATTTATTCAGTGAGATCTTTCGAGCCTCATCCTCTTATTTGGTATATTTATGGTCCTTATGAGTAACATAGTGCTGTGAGCATTATATTTCTTTATCGTAGATATTAAGGTACTACAGAAAAATCAAAATTCATTTTACCACTATTAAATAGCAAAAAAAATTGTAATTCACATTCATTATTAAAAACTTATTAAAAATTAAAAACATTAAAATTATTAAATTAAATTATTATTAAAAACATTAAAAATTCATTATTAAAAACCTCTTTGTTTAATTCTTTTAGACATGATGGACTAGAAAATACAAAAAATGAGATAAATTATTGATGGTAACAAAGAGGGCATCAAACTAATCAAAGCAAAAAATCACATATCGATAAGCAGATACACATGCGTATGCAACACCACTAGGATTAAATTACTGACTGACTGAAACAGGAATGAAAAATTCCGGAAACTCAAACTTTAACTGTAAACAAAGCATTCAATTGGTGCAAAAGACACATTTCATAATGATTCATTAATATTTCTTATTTTTATTTTTGTATCTTTTGTACATTTGAGTGTGAATGATTAATAAAATATTTTGTTTATATTCGGGACGATGCTTTTCATAAACTAATAATTATTCTGTACGAGTTCACCAACTATATCCCATGTATTATTGTAACTAATTAGAATTTATGTTTCTTAAATAACTAAGAATTATCAAGATAAGCCACACTTGGTGGTCCAGAAAGCCACATGTGGCCTTAAGACCACAGGTTCATTATCAATGGGTTAAACTAACAGGAAAGGTATTTGAAGCAATAAGACGTTTGAACTATAAGGAAATTGCTCTCATGGAGAAAAATAAGTTTTTTTAAAAAGTAATAAACTTTTCCAAATTGGTTTCAGAATCTCTTGAATTCTCTCTCATTGCTGATTTCAAAAGTGGCTTATCTTGAAACTGAAGAGTTATAGGATTTCAAAGAGACAGTTGAGTAACCACCCAAAATTGCGACTCTTTTAACTTGGAAACTAAAGTCACACAAAATTTTTATAACACTAGTGAAAGAATAATAACTTATGAAAATAATAAATTTCAAACAACAGAATCGATCAATTTCATAAGAAACACAAATAAAACAACCTTTTAATTCTCTATTCTTACCAGACTTTCTTCTAATTGAGAAATTTGTTCAATATTTTGATCAGACTCCAAATATTCTTCCTTAAAACTCAACGGCTCAGATTTTATTTCAATCCCATCTGTGACATATATGTGTGAGTAAATTGTCTCATTCTGTGGAAAAGATAAATTTGTAAATGATAAGTTTTATTGTAATAATAATAATAATAATAATAATAATAATAATAATAATAATAATAATAATAATAATAATAATAATAATAATAATAATAAACACAAACTGACCATAAAACATTAATATCACTATTATAGACAACACCTTTCCATATATCCTGTGTATGTAAATCCATGTGTGTGGGGGAGAAAGAATTCCTACAGAGTATGTTCTGCGTGTCATAGAAGGCGACAAAAGGGACAGTGGTAGTTGGGTTGGCTACCCACTACCACTTATCTCTTGCCAGGAGTACTAATGCATGCCTTGGAGAAGGTTGTGACCACTGTAAGCGGCCTTCTATCTTTTGCCGAAATTGTATGAATCGATCGCATGGGTACATGAGAGAGAGGTTGTTGAGAGAGGAATAAATGTTGAGGAGATAGAGGTGATGGATGTATTTAGAAAAGATAAATTTGATTTGCTCATTGTGATTGAAACAAAAATGAAAGGAAGCGGTGAAGATGATTGGTTGGTGTGAAAAGTGTGTGTATTTTAGAGTGAAGTGGAGTTGCGATTCTGATGAGTAACCTGTGGCACAGAGCTATGGAGATTTTTTTACGTGTCAGTACTAGAATTCTAATGGCTAAATTTAAGTTTGAAAAAGTAAAGATGTGTGTGATTGTAACATTTGGTCCATCTGAGGATGATGTTGAGGGGAGTGCGATTTTCTGGGATAATCAGAATGATGTTTTGAATGGGTGAGTAGGAGCTTCATATTGAATGTGTTGGGCGAAGTAAATGGTTGGGTAGGTGATAAAAAATGGAATGGTATAAAAAGGTGACTTTGGGTTGACGGGAGAAATTGAGAATGGTACGTAGGTGATTGAGCTCTGTTAGGAGAGTGGTAGTGTGTAAATAATACTTTTTTCCAAACAAAAGTATAGCTACATAAGTATACTAGAGTTGGTATAGGTAAAGATGACACTGAAGGGAAAAGTATGATTTTGTGTTGGTGAAAAAGATGTTAAATAAAGTATGTAATGGATCTTAAATCAGTGAGGGGTTGGGGGTGGGATTATCGGATCCTTATGTTGTTTTATGTAAGATTAAGTTAGTGGCAGCTTGGATGGAGATGAAGGAGATAAGGAAGGAAGTGGGAAGAATTAAGAGCGAGAAGTTGAGTGAACAAGGTAAGGAAAAGTATTTAAGAGTGCTTGTAAATAAATCAGATTAAGAAACTGAACAAATCTGGATACGAATGAAGGAAGTATGTAGATGTGCTAAAACAGGAAGTAAGAATTTCAACAGAGAGTGGTGGAATGAAGAAGTGATGCAAGCGATTAAAAGTAATAAAGAGGCGTGATTGAATGTGCTAAAGGAAAATGATGAGGTCTCAAAAGAAAGGCGTCTAGAATTTATAAGGAGGAAAAAAGGAAGAGTCAAAGTTGCATACAGTACGGTATATATTAGGATAAATGAGGTAAATGACAGTTTGGAAGGAGGATGAATGGGGACTTACAAAGGAATAGGAAGCTTGATTGGAAGAAAGCTAAAAAGGTTAAGAATGAGAGTAAGGAGAATCTGCATAGAATAATGAAAAAGGATGGTGCTTTCATAACTGATGAGATGGATGTGAGGAGAGTATGGAGGAAACACTTCTTCGAAAATCTGCATAACAATGGGAGTAATAAAGAGGAGATATTGAAAGTGTGTGTGGGTTTGATGGTGTAAGAAGAAATATATATTTTTGAGTTGAGGTAATTAGTAAGGAGGAGGTAATAGGTAGAGTGAGAAAGCTGAAAAATGGTAAATATGCAGGCATAAATGGGATTACTGGTGAAATGATCAAGAATGGAGATGAGATGGTGATTGAATGGATTTGGATGTTGTCTAACAAAGGGTTTATGGAGGGTATAGATCCGAGGGACTGTAAGAGAGCAGTAATAGTACCCTTATATAAGGGAAGGGGGATAAGTGAAACTGTAGGAACTATAGGAGAATTAGGTTATTGAGTGTCATAGGGAAGATATATGCTGTCATTTTGGTTGAAAGAATACGTCGAGTGACTGAGGGACTGACTGGTGAAGAACAAAGTGCATTTAGAAGTGGTAAAGGGTGTGTAGATCAAATTTTTATATTGAAACAAATGATTGAGAAAATGAGGGAGAAGAATAAATTGTATTTAGATTTTATGGACTTGCAACGGACCTATGACAGGATAAATAGGGAATATCTGTGATATATGGTGTTGGTGGTAGGGTTCTGAATGGAATGAAAAATATGTATGGCGATAGTGAAGCATGTGTAAGAAATGAAGTTGAAAGTGATTGGTCTAAAATTATAAAAGAGTGAGGCAGGGATGTGTTAGGTCTCCTTGGTTATTCAATTTGTATATGGCTGGGGTTATGAAAGAATTAGAAGTGGCGGTGGCAGGGGAAAGTGTTAAAATAATGGAGAATGGAAGAGTGGAAGGTGCCCAACTTATTGTATGCGCATGATTTGGCTTTGTGTGGTGAATCTGAAGAGTTTGAGAGGATTGGTAGAGGGGTTTGACAGGGTGTATAAAGAGAGGAGTTTGAAAGTAACCATAGATAAGAGTAAGGTTGTGGTAGTGAGTGAGGAGAGTCGGTGGTGTGAAGTTATGTTAGATGGTTAGCAACTGGAATAAGTGTCTGATTATAAATATTTAGGATATTTGTTGGATGAAAAGGGAAAGATTGATGCAGAGTATAGGGAAAGTTGTGAATAGTAGGAAGGTGGCTAGTGCAATTAAATCCTTGGTGGATATACAGGTTCTAATACTGAGTGTGATAGGGTTTTGTATGAGGGTATATTGTTACGTATATTAATGTAAAGTAGTGAAACTATCGTCTGGAATAAGAGGTATAGATCCAAGGTACAATGTGTTCAGATTCACAATCTTAGGGGTGTGTTAGGTGAGAGAAAAATTAGGGAGTTGTTTGGTGTGAAGAAAGGAATAACTGAGAATAAATGAGAGTACAATGAGATGGTTTGGTCAAATGTAAAGGATGGATGACTGTTGGTTGGTTAAGCAGATGTATAGTGGTGAGTATGCTGGGAATTGACCAGCTGAGAGACTGAAGAAAAAGTGGATTGACCAGTAAATGGGTGTCTGAAGGAGAGGGATGCGAGTGAATGGTGGAGGTTGTGAGCCTGGCCCAGGGGATGAACCCCACACTGCTGAGATGACACAGTGAGAGTCCACCCCAGTCTCAAGAAACCATAGTGTGGATTTTCTGACTGCGATGAGTTCTCACTTAAGGGTATAAAGGGGACAGTAAGGGGAGCTTTCTTTTTGACTTTCGTCATATTCTTCTACTACTTTTGTTTCAAGTGTATGTTAGCACCTCACCCCCAATCTGGGGAAAGTAAATAAGATAATAATAAATAATAATAATAATAATAATAATAATAATAATAATAATAATAATAATAATAATAATAATAATAATAATAATAATAATAATAATAATAATAATAAATCCCTTACCGGAACTTCTTCCAACAATGAAGGGTCCTGTTTCAACCATTTTTGACCATTGTTTTCTGAAATCTTCTGAACTTTCTATGAATTCATCCTTAATTTCTATCTCGCTCTTAAAATCCATAATTTACTTTGCTAAAATATCTTGACACAACAAAACTTTTCCTGCTTGATAAAACAATTAAAATGTTTATAGTAATGCTTTATTGAAATGGTTTCTTATTTAGATTTTTAAATGTGAGATAAATAAAAGCCGCATAACCAAATGTAGGCCCTATAGCCTAAACTGATTCCTTTTATTTATTTATTTTCTTGCTTCACTGAGTCTATTTGGGCTTAAAGTGCATAAATGAGCTAGAATCACACGCTAACGTTGAAATTTGTAAAATGTGTTTTCACATTCTTCAAAAAAAAAAAAAAACAAAAAAAAAAACACACACACAACTAGAGAGATTTCTTTACATTTACTCAAATGTAACATTCAAATTTAATTTTCTCTAGCCTTCAACAAGGAAAATTTCTCTTTCTCCACAAAATATCTAACTTACCAGGTTAAAGACAACCACCAGATGCTGGTAGAGAAAAAGGTTAGGTTAGGCTTAAGACATGACCACCAGAAATTGTTAGAGAAAAAGTATCTGAATCATGGGGATTTTGATGGAAGAATCGGAAGAGAGAAGCAGAAATAAATGCATCCAGAGATGAGCATTCTTTGGTCAGTTTGTTTTCAACCTTGTCCACTGTGGTAAACTAAGTGATAAACTACTGTTTTTCAAGGCATGTATTGCTAAATGAATATTGGAATAAAAATTAAAGGCAAAATTTACTTTTCTGACCAGGACTCATTTTTGATCTTCGAGTCACTCGAGTCGCTCAATGGTTCATGTGAATTAAATGACAAAAATTATTTATGGTGTGAAGCTCATTAAATGTTTGATTCTTTACTTTTTTTTATTTTTTTTTAATTAAAAAATGTATGAATTTAATACAAATTGTGTTTAGTTATTAATTATTTTATCTCTTAGAAAGATGTCATAGAGTGTGCTTTATCTTATTTTTATTTTTTAATTAATTTATGTATTTAATATATTGAATATCTCTGAAAATTACAAGATTAAAATAATACAAAAGCCTTGTAAGTCAATCTCACCAAATTAACAAAACTTATCATAACCTGGACTTAGAGGTTGTGTAATTTAACCTAACATACCTTACACAGCCTCTAAGTCCAGGTTATGATAAGTTTTGTTAATTCTGTTAGATTAAGTTAAACAGTTTTATTTTATTTTAACCTTGTGATATATATATATATATATATATATATATATATATATAGTATATATTATATATATATAATATATATATATATATATATATATATATATTAGACTAGATATTATGTAAATATCTAGATATATCTAGATAGTATTAAGATCTCGCAAGGTTAAAATAAAATAAAATCAAAATATATATATATATATTATATATATATATATATATATATATATATATATATATATATATATATATATATATATATATATATATATATATATATATATATATTAAAATAAAAACTTTGCAACCTTACAGATTAATTACATTACAGTTTGTTTGTCAAACAGCGCAAAATTGTAAAAAAACACCTCAGCGCAAACAAAGAATTTTCCTTAATTCTGTGTAATTAGAATAAAATTCTGTATAATGGAAATTCCTAACGTTTAGTGAGCATTTTTTATGATTTTTGCATTTGGCAAAACTAAGTCATATTTCATTAGTTTTCCAGAACCCATTTCTTAAAATATATATTTGTACATATATGAATTTGTAGGCATTTGCGCAAGACTTCATAACGAAAGCAAAATGACAATTTTCAATAGAGGGTCAGATTTTTTTTCTCTAGAAACTAGTCATTTTGTAGCAGATTCATAGTACTCGGCACATAAGTTGTTTAAATAGTTCAGCAACCAATACAGCAAAAAAAAAAAAAAAAAAAAATTATAATAGGGTTCGTTTTTAAATGGACCGAAATAGCTTCTTTACAGCATTTGATTATATTATATAGTATATTATATATATATATATATATATATATATTTATATTATATATATATATAGTATATATATATATATATATATCTATATATATATATATATAGTATATATAATATGATTATATATATACTATATATAGTATATATATATAGTTTATATATATATATATATTATACGTAACACGGGCAATTCAGTCATCGGGGTACTCAAATGCTAAGGTTTTATGGAGGCTCATTTTCTTTTTTTTTTTCGAAATTTTTTTTTTTTTTTTAGCTATATGTTAATGTTATCCTTTAAGCGTGTAGTATTATATAAATTTGTATTTGTATATATACATATAGGATTAATGTTAGAAGCTGATAAGTAACGTGGACGCGACATTGCTCCGCAGCGACTTTTTGGGGGAGGGGAAATCCGGTCCACTTCAATTTTCACATGCCAAAGAATTGTATTAAAAGTGTTTTATTTGTACTAATAAACTATGATGAGTCAGTTTTCATTTTTAAAACAATGGTATTGCAATATTATTTTAAGAAATTGGGTTGCGAAAACAGTAATAATATAGTTTATGAGTTGCGTTTGCTTTTTGTCAACTGCAAAAATCGTAAAAAACAAAGGCTCGATCTAACCGTAAAGAATTTCCTTACCCATTAGATTCCGTCGAAATTAAAAAAAGTTTGAATTTTTTTGTAAAATTTAATATGTTGTTTAGTTTGGTGGTTTTAAAGGGTAATGTCTATGCTTTTTTAATTAAATTACGAATGTTTCATAGATTTTTAGGCCGTATGATATATCATACAGTGGGGTTTGGAATTTGGCGAAACTATTTATTTTTGGGAATATACAAAGTATTTCAGATTTAATTCATTTTATCATTGAGAATATATAATGATATATTATATACTGAATTATCTATATATATATCTATATATATAATAATATATATAATCTATAATATATATATAATAATATATATATATAGATTATATATATATATAATATATATATATTATATATATATATACGTATATATATATATATAATATATTATGATAGAGATTATATCTTAGCGGGCGCTGCAATAAGTCCAAGCCATCAACACCATGTTAGCTTGGATTACTAACACTACTAAGTTTTTTCCTGCCTTCGTTTTTGAGTACAAAAGGAACCAGCAAACATCAACGTTTTCGGTTTGCTATACCTACTTCGTCGGGTAAAGACGCTAGTATATAAGAATCCATACGATGGATGATGGTTGGAACTGATAGTTTTTTTCTAAAGTCGCAGCGAAGCAGCAAACACCACCACGCACGCACCACCAGACTAGTGGCAAGCTTGATGATGATTGAATGATGATAATGCTCGGGCTTATTAGAATTACGCTTAGGCAGCCTGCAATTTTCGCTCCAGTCATCAACATCTTGGTTAGCTTGGATTTACTAAACACTATAAGCGTTTTTTCCTGCCTGCGTTTATGAGTTCCAAGGCATGAGCAAACCATCAACGTTTTTTCGTTTCCATACATCTGCTTCGTCGGGAATACACGAAGTAAGAGAATGCCAATACGTGGATTGATGGTTGGATCTGCTATAATTTTTTTTCTAAGTTCCTGCGAGCAGAAACAACACGGCACCACGCACCACCAGACAGTGGCAGCTGGCTGGGTGATGAATGATGATAATGATGTTGCTTTTTGCTTCCTAGAGATTAAACTTAGCAGTCTGCAATTCGTTCCAACCATCATCAGCAGTGCATATTTTAGATGACTTAAGTGTTTTCCTTCTTCACAAGTCCATTCAGGCACAGCATAGATATACTTTTTTATATACCGCTTCGTCGGAATAAAAGAAAAAATACATAGCCATCCTACCGCAAAAAATTTGCTAAACTTTTTTTTTTTTAAGCTTGTATTCATGTACGTTTTCTTTTTGGTGGATTATATGATGGTTCTGATATTATTTCTTCTCCTTCTTCTTCGAATGTCCCACTTATCTTCTTTTCTGCCGCCTTAGCCTCTGCTGCCTTGTGATTAAAACCACCCTTTCCAATTGTCCTTTCGATATTGGAAACAGATTCTCAAAACATGGCTTCTGGTATCATTCTATCATGAGTCCTGATAATCTTGTGGAGTTTGGAGAACAATTTCAATTTGTTCTGCCAGATCTATTCCCTTAAAATAACGTACAAACTGCTACATTAAGATTCAGAATGAATCCTATATAATCAGCGTAACGTACAATATTCAGTTTTCCTTTTTGGCAATTTATTGAACTAGAAATATAGCTGTATATATATATATATATATATATATAATATATATTATATATATATATATATAGTATATATCATATAATATATATATATATATATATATATATATCTAATATATATATATATATATATATATGTATATAATTTTCACACTAAATTTCTTTTTTGGACTTATATATATATAATTATTATTATATAATATATATATATATTATATATATATTATATATATATATATATATAGTGATATATCTATATAATATATATATATATATCAGCTAACATTTTTTGTATAAGCAGGCAAATACAGCTACTAACCTTCTGCACTCTATTGTAAATTGCCGAAGTCCGCACTGTAATGATATATGCATACACACTAAATAACGGTCGATGTTAGTTTTTGTAATACCAATAAAATGTGCACTTTTGCAACTTCACTAGGCTCAAAAATCACTATTGGTAAATATTACAATAATATTCATGTTTTTAAATTTTTTGCAATACAGAAATATATAAGTTTAAACTCGACAGGTGTCAACAGAATTTGCGTCATGAAAATTTTGCGCAACTGGAAAAATATCATCCGGAGCAGAAAAGTTACATATATAATATTGTCGGGAAAAGTAGACTTAATTTAAGGTAGAAAAAAAGCATTTTTTTTCTAAAAGTCGCTTCACACCAACAATAAAAAAATCATTTTTATGGTTTATATCCGGCGATTTTTAGTACCGTGACCGCTATTTGCGTATGATATATGCATACAGTGGGTAACTAATGGGTTACATTCTGTAAGGTTGCTAATTCTTTTTTTTTCAATATTATACAGAATTAAGGAAATTCTTTTACGTTTGGGTGAGCGTTTTTTTACAATTTTGCGATGTTTGACAAAAAATGAAGGCAAATGCTGTTTGACAAAAATGAACGCAAGCTCAAGCGTTTTAGCTCTGCATTTTAAACAGTAATGGTAATTAACAGATATTCATTTTAAAAGAAATTGGGTTTCAAAACTAATAAATGTCTCGAGTTTGGTTCGTTTTTGTCAAACTTCAAATTTTAGAAAATGCTCACCAAACGTAAGTAATTTCCTTATTCTTTTGTATTCTTTATAACACAAAGAATTTAAGAAACTTCTTTAAGTTTGTTATAGTTGTTTTTGTTTACGATTTTGCGCTGTTTGACGAAAACGTACTAGTTATAAAATTTTCTTGTAAGGTTGCATATAGAAACCCTATTTTATATTACACCAAATTAAGGAAATTCTTTACGTTTTTGGTGAGTGTTTTCTTTTACGATTTTTGCGCTGTTTGACAAAAAGCGAACGCAACGCGCTGTTTGGAG
>JABUQX010113373.1:0-22565 GCA_015478945.1 Trachelipus rathkii
CATATGGCATTAAATTTTTTCACTAAAATATTTTTATTTTTTTTTAATTCATCCCAGGGCTCCGGTAGCTCCTCGGCTTTTCGGTCATCTCTAGTAGACTATCCGGTCATCCGGCTCCGCGCTCCGGCTCCGGCTTCCGGCTCCGGCTTTCCGTTAGCGTACCTCAGGTCTCCTCGGTGGTACCCTCATTAGTAGCTGCCGGCTCCTTAGACTTCACTTTATCTCGAGTACTCCGGATGCTAGTACTAATGATTTATCTATATTTGTGTGACCGTTTTACACAGCATATTTTGAACGATTGTGTAATCCTAAGTATCCAGTCTTATTTAGGCATTTAATATTTTTATACATTCTATAAAAAATTATATATTTTTAGAAAAAAAATCATTACCCAGGATTCGGCTCCGGCCCAGTCCGCCCACTTCTGCTTCAGCTCACGGTACCGAATAAGGTTTCTGCCTATTGAAATTGTTCAGCAGATCTTTCAAAAAAAAATCTTCGAAAAAAAAAAAATCTACTCCGGCTCGGCTCTCGACGCATCGTCCGAGCTTATTATGGACTTACGGACTTATACCTGGGATCCGGATATTACTGAACGTTAATGAATTCTGTTCCTTAATTTGAACATTGTATCAGTATCAACATACTTATTGCCATATAAAATTTTTCATCTCTAAAAATAATAAATATATTTTCATGAATAAAAAAAATAAATATAACCAGGCTCCGGCTCCGGGCTCTGGAGCTCCGGCTCCTCACGGCTCCGGCTTTCCGTGCTCTCAGTCTTGCGGTATCCGGTGGATGCTATATAGGTTCCAAGTGTCCTCATTTTTTGGAAGTACTCTCAGTAAAACAATTCCTTATGGAGAATAGAATGGAAGAACACTCAGGCTTTTGCTTTTTCTGAAAAACATACAAGTTTGTGAGTCGTTTCTATTTTATTTAGATGGACAGATGTGAGAAAATTGGTCTTTGGATTCGTTTAAGAGCATCCCTGGGCTAATTGGCTCAAAATTCTTCTCTGGCGCGAAAACTCGTCGAGAATGTTCTCTCAGATGTTTCGGAATCCACCCTCTCTCGCTGATAGGAGAAGTTTCATGATAATCTCTTACATGATAGATACATTCATTTTTATAAGAGACAATTTTCCTATCCCTTTGTATAATGAGCTCTAATGTGTCTACCTACCATTGAAATACCTATCATCAAGAGACAAGTGGTAATCTTTAAGAATCTACCTAAATATAGATAATAAACAATAAAAAAAGTAGAATTATCTATGTGAGATAGACAAAACTTCATATCAGATCATGCTCGGTTCGCATAAACTGAGCTATGCTAAGAAAAGAGCTGTGCTAAGTCATGTAGAGTCTCCCTCTCCTATGTTTGCGAATTGGTAAATTATATTATATTGTCCCAGAAATGGATACGGATCCTTTGGGTATAGTAGAATATGGTCTTGAGTTTGGCGTGCGCGCTCGACATGTAGAGTTAGATGGTACTCATTACGCGCATCACTTGTTAGCGTGCTGGATCGCTGGAATTCGTCCACGCCGCTCCTTGGATAAGAGTTGAAAAGCTTTAAGGCTAATAGTAGGCTATAATACTGTTATCCCATACTCTCATCTGACTCTCACTATGACCTACTCTTTTCTCGCGTCGTACATAACGTAAAGGTATATATTAGCGCCTAATATAATACTCTTTACAATATATAGTATATTTTACAAAACGGCAGGTGCTCGCTAGTGAAATTGACCTCTCTCGCATCCTCATCATCAACTATGGGCGTATTCATACCTCATCGTAACACAAAGAGGTGCCTTTTCTCATCTAATGATAATATTATTGGTGTAATATATTGGTGAAGTAACTCTCAAGGATCACATTCGTTATTAGGTTAACCTCCTAGACTTTCCTGCTTTAATATTCTGGTTCTTATATTTATAGTAGGAAGATGACGGATTATCGTCTTATTTATTTTTTCCCCCTCAATGTTTAAATCTTCCTCTATATTATTAAGTTCCGTGCGTTCTCTGCTAGCCCACCTGAGGGATAATTGTCGGTTAGCAAGGGTCAGGTGGTTTTACTTTTCATATATTTTTAATATTTTTATTTTCTATTTATAATGTAATTTTATTTTTATTTATTATTATATTTTATAGGCAAGTAGCTAAGTAATAATTTAGTTTGGTATTTTTTGCCCCTTCACTCTATTGGGAAGTCTATGTATATTGTGGCCTCGGTGGTGGTGTGAGTGTGGGCCGTTAGCATGGTCAGATATGGCCATATATAAGTAGTATGAATGTAGTGTGAATAGTGTGGTGTGTGTGTAGTGATATATTACATAGTACTCGTAGGGTTAAAAACTTCTAAATAAACTTATTAATACTTTACTGACTTATCCGCATCCGCAATTCGTATATTAGGTGATAGATGATATTATTATTACATATATTCAGGCTATAATCCGCTAATCCCCATACTAGCGGATTAGGTGATACAATCACTATTCCGCATACCGTCAATTCACGCGGATAGTTGAAAAATTATCAACTCTATCCGCTACAATCTTAAGTTTTAGAGAGCTAGCGGGTTCTCATAAATAGAGTTATTAGCTTTGTGAATCTACTCATAGTAGGTATTCCTTCTCATATTTTTTATTATTATGAAAGTAATAAGTAATAAAAGTGAAAATAATCTTTTTTTATTATTCAGTGGTTTATAACTAATTATACTTTTTTGTTTGTCATTTAATTAATGTATTATGTTGGTGTTACACTCAGCTGTACTAAGCACTATAAGTAAGTGTAATCATTATTTTTTTTAGGTTTATATTTCTTGAAATTTAAAGGAATAAATTTTAAACCATATTAGTTATGAGTTGAGCAATTTTATATTTGTATTTTATCCTTGTATTTTCCTATCTTTTATTTCCTTATACTATCTTTATAGCTTACTGAGGAACAATATTTATTTATATGAGTATACATCCTTTATTTACGCATATTTAGGCACTAAATTCTGACAATTTAGTCTTATAATTGTTTGTCACCAAGATGAATATTTATTCATTGAATATTTTGTATATAGTATTATTAGTAAATACAAATTGTTTATTATGCTTATAAAAATAACTATGGTTTCTATTTCTTCCACTATCTTTTAATATATTTTGTTCTCGCTATCCGCGACCAGAAATTTAGAAACTCAGATTTAATTATGTGTTCTATAGTTAGTAGGTTTCTCCCGCTTATACTAGATCAGCTAGGTGACTTGGTAGTTTCTCTCGAACTTCACCATCAGAAAAATTATATGTAAATGAAATGAAATTCGTACAGTGGAGATGTTTAGAGGTGTTTAAAAAAATTAGAATCATTTTAGAATAAGAAAAAGTATTGAAAGAAGATCAGTTTCTCCCTAATCATAGGGTAATTGAAATGTTTGTGAATTTTCAATATTCGGGTTAAATCATGTATTTTTTTAACGATGATTATAGGTTGTATACCTTCTCTAACATAGTTATGCACAGTAGGTACACAGGAAACCATGTGATAGAGGAATATAGAGTTGTGTTGAATATTAGTAGGTGCGCAATAGATGTTAAACAAGAGTTAGTAAATTCCTATATACCTCACTAATCATTTATCACAAAAACAAAGAATTCCTCTTTCTCAATAATATTCCAGTATCTTGTTTTTATCATTATAGAGAATAGGATCCGAATGGTGTTACTTAATATATAGATAGTGATAAAATTCTAATTACGAGATGTCTGAAATAATGGAATAAGATGGTAAAATATAACTTACTAAAATGTTAAGCGAAAAAAGATGAAGTAATTTTGTTTTTAAATTTTGTTAGTTATATGTTTGACATGAGTCAATTATTATATTTTATTTTGACAACTCATTGATTAATAAAAGAGTTATGATGCAATACCCTAATGCTCTTATGATATTTCTCTATGGAGGAACAAAGTATTGGAAATAGAGATATTCCAAATCATATTATCAAAGAGAACATAGACGTAAATCTCTGCTTCTACTTCATTTTTGGTTGCCTCACTCATTAGACCTCTCTGTGGATGATGTTTGTTTTGTTGATGAGAGTATCAGCCTCCGTAGAACTTATATATTATACTCTCGCCTGTGATTTTCATGTCCTTTATTAATCTGGAAAATTTTTTCGCTACTATCATATACTAAATTTGTCATTAAAGATTAAAATAGATAGCCCTACACTTAGTCTTCCAGAACCAAAAATTTATTCTGGATTGCTCATTCTCCTTTGTCTAACTGTCTCTTTATGATATATTCAAATTAGTGTGCACAAATAATACGTTATTTTCTCTCTCAATAATGTTTAAATCAACTATCTTAATAACTGTGTCGTACTCAATATATATCTCACGCTAAAAAATTTGCATTGATTTAGGAATGCTAATTTAATATAATTCAGGTATCACTAAAAATTATATTTTAATTGAATGTTTTAAATCAGGAAATAATATTTATTTCCTAATTAAAGAATGTGTATTTCTGTGATAACTAGATGAGAAAACTTTTACCAATTTCTCATTCGCTCCTTCCCATTAATAGTGATAATATCTAATTCATATCTCTTGATTAAGATTTTCTCTTTGACACTCCTTAGACATTTATGTGCATGTTATATATGCTCTCTTCAAAAATGGTAAACACTCAGAGTGAGCATTCGAAAAATATTATTTCAGTACTCGACTAATGATTTTAAGAAGACAGAGTAGTGTGATTCATATATTTTCAATTCCAACGTTACTTTAATGTTAAATGGGTAGAAGTAGAATTATTCCTTTCTTCTTTTCTTTTTTACTATCTAAGTGTCAGCAGTCATTAAGTTTTTATTCTTTAGCTTTTTTAATTATCTTTAATTTATTATTACTCTTCACAGTCCACCGTTCTGTCAGGAGATTTGATAGTTAAGATATGATACTTTTTATAATTTAAAAAATTTGAATAATATAGTTACTTTTGCAGTTCTGTGTTAGTTAGGAGATTAAAACGAAATTAAAGGACAGAAATGGCAAAAGTGAAATCTATCTCTCGATATAATTTTATATATATTACTTAAAATATATTATAATATAATATACTATAATATAATTATAATTATTATATATATATATATATACATATAATATTTACTAAGTATATATAATTAATATACTATATATATATATTATATACTATATATTATATATATATATATATATATATATTATAATATTTATAAATATATTATATATAATATTCATAATAGTATATATACTCTATATTATATTATATATAATTAATAATATTATATAATAAATAGTTAAGAAAATTTCCAATAGAAAAGTGAGTCAGTTGTGTTGTTAAACGTCTTGTGAACAACTCAGCCTCCACAATATATATATATAATAAATTATATGATATATATGTATGTTATGTATTCAAGACAAACCGTACTTATATTCTAGTTAGAGTAATCAGCTATTGTGGTCGTTGATTTGCCTAGCTGATTCTGTAATTATGAATGAGTAAGACAATAGAAACAAAAGTTAGTTTGAAATTTATGTTTATTAGCCTACTATTTAATTGTACTAATGTATAAGAAGCTAGACTGATTGCTTATTATAAATATTAAGAATCATTTTTTTTTATGATTTATTTCTTTTTATCTTATTTCTAATTATTATTTTAATTATTATTCTTTTATAGTTTTTATTATATATTTCTTCTTATTATTATATTTATTATTATTATATATTACATATTATTAATTTATATTATATTATTATATATTATATTATTGCTTACTAATATATTGATAATTAAAAGATAATAAATCATATTATATGTTATACATGATAGGTATTTTTATTGCAAATATACTCTCTTCTCTCTCTCTCTCTCTCTCTCTCTCATTAAACCATATCCACTCATCGTATGTGTATCACAACTGAGCCTAAATGCCACTTTTTATCATTAATAGGAGTGGTGGGTTTCTCAAAAAATAAATGCGATAAATACAATAGCTAAATAATAAATAAATAAATAAAAAAAATTATATATGAACTAAACATTGAAATTGAGAGAATATGATTAATAAAGTTAAACCCACTCTACCTTGAAATCTCTCTTGCTATTATAGTATCTTCTAACGCTCTAATCCGCGCTACTACAGAACAGTGAGTGATCAGCTGCAAGGACGTCAATTGTAGGTATATACTTAAGTATATCACGTATCGCAAGATAATTTAAAATTACACTATATATGTGCGATCAGAGCCAAAAAGATCGAGAGGCAAGAGTGAAAGTTCACAAAACTAATAGACTCACGTAGGACTGGAAAAATATGTAAGTTTATTGTCTCATACCAAATCAAACCCTTTTTCTTTTTGCGTCTATTCGGTACATAATTAACAGTATGTTTGAATTCCTTTATTAGTTTCGATCTCCATATTATTTTCATCATCAAACTTATATAGTTGCAGGAGGAGCTTGAGAGCAACTATAGGCATTCACCTCTCACTTTGGTGTATTTTTGTAACTATGAAGTGTTTTCGGGTGACGCAAGTGGTTGCTTACAGGAAATGCACGGGATAACTATACTTAGGTAGCAATATATTCTTCGTACTCTCTAGTCAAAGCACCACTGTCCGCTGTTACTAAGATGATGTGAAAGACCCGTCCGGCTTCCACTTGCTAGTATAGAAAAGAACGTGAATAGTGGGATCATACGTTTGCAGAACGCAGAAAATCAATGACGGTGCGCTCCATTAGTTTGTTGGACTGGCGTCAAGAGAGTAATGGGAACTCATGTTATAATGCGGACCCTCTAATGATGCGCCTGTGAGCTTTCAACCTCGTATTCTCGAGGAATAAGTTTGGAGGTGTTAGTGGGAAACTAAGGATGATTTCCGCACTGTGTTTAGTTGGTAAGGCTAATGCTGGGCAGACCGCTTCACCTCTCACTTGCAAGGGATGCGAACAATAATGACTCATATTTAATATAAGTATAGGGGAAGTAATCTGAGTACAGAAGATAAAAAAATTCACGAGCAAATCTGAAAGTAGATATTATACCCAGTCTATTTTTGAAGCGTTATTATTTAGTCAAAACCTGAATATATTGATGAGTGTAGGTTCTCCAGATAATTTCACTATTTTATATGTGTTTAGTTACTATTAGAATGTTTATATGATTAGTTCTAATCGTAGGTAAGACATTATAGGAGCATCAAAAGTGGTTATAGTATAGGAAAGCTAACTAAAGTTTGATAATATGAATGTCACAGAAGATTTTACCTATCCTATCAGACGTGGAGTGGATATTCGAACTAATGACCTACCGTACTCGTATTGCAGTAGTTTAATCATATAGCACTAGGTAATATGCTATCTAACCACTATTGACCTTACATCTGATCTCATCATTGCTAAAAAATTTTTATCTTACTCTCCGCTTCATATATATGTCTTCTCTCGTTCTTTCCTTGTTTTTAATGCACTCCTTCTTGTCTTCTTTCCTCTATCTTCTTCTCCTTACTAAATGGACTGTATATTTACAGCTCCTCCATTGCACCTTATAATACAACACTCCATCCTTGAGTGCGTTTGTAGGCACTATTGTCACCGTGGTTATAGTTATATATAGATATATTAATATATTATATATAGATATATATATATATATATATTTATAATATTTTATATATTTAATATATATATTATATTAATATATATATATATATATATATATTAATATATTATATATTAATTAACTATATATATAATTATAATATTATATATATATTTTAATAAGTTCAGAGTTTCAAAGCAAAAATTATATAATAGTATATTAATTTATATAATATATATATATATATATATTAAATTAATATATATATTATATTTATAATATATATATATTAAATTATTAAGTATGTTAAGTATAACTATATTTATTATTTTAGGTGAGGTCTTTCTCAATAAATATATAAGAATTATATTAAAATTTCTTATTGTATCTTATAAAACCTAATCCTCACCATAATATTTCATATTGAAAGATAGTATAAAATACTAACTATATACTGGTATTTTTCAAAATATTATTATTTAATTTTTAGCTTTAAATCGTGCTTCAAAATCCATAATTAATATTAATATAAAAAAGACGATTGCACATATATTTAATACTTATTTTGGTGTTTTATAGCCAAACAGAAATGATATGAGTGTTGGTAGACTGGATTATTTGATTATCCCTGTTGTATTATATTGTCAATACATAACTAATTATATTTATTAGAGTGTATATAGTATTCTTCTTTTCCGAGTGTTTATATAATAGTCCATTCTTTGCATATTTGATAAAAAATTGCGAAATTTTATATCATGATATATCTATTAATTCTATATTTGGTTTATGTGGATATGGGTTAATTCCTCTCATATATGAGTGAATTGTGGTGTGGAGTAATATTATCTCTATTAGAATAATGTTTTATTATATTATATTTACGAATTAAACTAGCGGTTTCTAAGCTCGTAGGTAGACTGTAAATAGGCCCGTGACAACTTAGTTATAAAGACTAGGTATCTCAAAATAATAAATAAAATTAATATTTAATTTTCCAGAATCGAGAAAAAATTCATTTTAGTCTTTTATTACTCGCATTCCGAAAGGTTAAATTTTCTCGTCATCATACAGTATGACTCCATTATATTTTTCGAGTTTTTTATTTTACATGGTGCGGAACTAAAGAGCGGAAACTTTTTTGACTCTCGTCAGTTGTCGCAAGTTCCTCTAGCCTCTTATTCTCTGGACGACTATCCGCTATCATCATACACGCTTAATGATACCTCTAAGACACCAATGTAAGATTTCTCGTTAGTCCGCGTTAGCAGCTATAGTTTCCATATATAGCTTAGATATATATCGTGAGACGGACCTACAGGTAGCCGTGTAATGTACGCAGACTGTGACATTCCTGCTCAACCTTCTGGAATGATTTAAACTTTCTTAGTTATGATTCCTCATTTTATAATTGATTATAATTATTCTAATTATTAGTATGCTGTACTTAAACTTAATTTCCTCTTTCACTAGCAGTTATCGTTTCTCGATTCAATTTAATGATTTGACAAATTTGTAAATAATAATAAACATTGTTTGTATTGTTCATGCTGTTTTTCACATGATCTGTTTGGAAGGAGGTTTAATGAAAACCTACGAGTGTAGGTATTGATAATTACGTACATAAAAGTATTGTATATTGTTGTTTATGTTATCAATTAGAAATTTTTCGATTTTCCAAATTGCAAATTAATAGCTCTAATGATACTCCTCATATCATTTATTTCTTATGTTTTACATAAAAGTATTTATGCTTCATGCCTAAATAATCCCTTTCATTGATTTAATCTTATAGATCAATTAAAGTGTATATCTTGTTTTTTGCTTACAATAATAATTTGTTTTCCATTTACATATGCTTACTTTAGAACTACGTCTTTAATATGTAATTATCGATTGCCTATGTTAAAGAAGGAAAATGCTCAGAAGGCCAGAAGAAGTTATCTCGTGATTACATTTAAAATTATCTACAGAAGTCTAAATTAATATAAGTGTTTCTTATTCAAATGTTTTTTGCCAGAATGTAGTGCTCTGCTCTCTAATAATTCACAAAACATGATATAAGAAATAATAGTGGGTTTGTATAAAGGTGAGTGTCTCATTCAATTTAGCTACTATACTTTAATACATTAACTAAAGTACTTTATTTAGTCGTTAAAAATAGCTTTCAATGCACGTACTACAAAAGATACTTAGTTAAATTTGTTTGTTGAAAAATCAATTAGTAATGTAATGTGAATAACTCTCTTTAATTAGTCAGTAATAAATGTTATCTTTGCCATTACATTTTCTCAAATTAATAATGTACAAAACATCTTACTCCTAACGCTAGAACGCTGAATATTAACTTCGTGCCTCTCTTCTAGTTCCATGTAATGGTTTCTGATCACTAAATATTTCAATGCCCTGTATTAAGAAGAATATATTCTCTTAATTATTCAAAGAAATATACAAGAGTGTAATGGACCATTTGTTGGAGAGATTCAGACTGCGTGAAGACCTGTGAAATAGCGTACTCCATGTGTATCAAGGCTTCTATCTCTCACCTGTCTTAACTTCACAAGAGAATTGATGATTTGCTCCATGGGCATGGAACAAATAGTCACTTTATATATCATCGACGTGTTAGATGTGACTCTGGCTTAAGAGCCATTGATTTGAGTGGCTCTGGCTCCGTCTTTGCATGTTCCACTACTACTTTTCTTATTCCCGGTGTCTTCAATATATATTTCAACCTGCTTTACCTTGTTATCATTACTTAATTTTTAATAACAAAAATCGTGTGTTTTAATAATTGGGTTAAAAGTATTATGTATAACAAAAGGTACCTGATCCGTGGGAATATGTTGAGAGTCTTGAGTGGGAGAAACCCTGTTGAGAAAAGCATAATTATTAGTAATATTATGTAAAAAACTTATAATTTCTCCCGAAGAACCATTAAAATCACCCTCATCTATACCTTCTGGTGCTAATACACCGTCATCCGCTATGACTTCAGATCTGAAACCCAAGACCACATTTTTTGCAAAGTTGATAATTGTAATGCTGTCGCTCGTAGGTTTGTTTTTCACGTGGCTGCTCCTAACGAGACTCATACATTCGATTCTACGAAATGTAGCATAGTGTAGTGTTAGTGGTGAATCCATTACCACATAATCCTCGACAGATCTCTTGAATTTGAACTTGAGAGTAGCAGATATATCTCACATAAATCAAGACTGTTGCATCGGACTTGTAATGTATTTACTCCAACTATTACACAAGTAATTGATGGTCCATGTAATTGTTAGGTGCAAGGTTTTAGGTGTTGTTAAGTTAGGTATAACGGTATAATTTTAAGAATAGGTGTTGCTAGGGCAGGTGTAATACTTACTTATTAAGTATATTTTGAATATTGCTAATTAACATTCATGGTGAGATTTAAAGTCTAAAGTAACATAACCGAATTGAATATTCACAAGATAAATTTCAAATGCTAATTAAGGCCTTGTTACAAAAATCCACATCCAACCTTGGTCAAAATATCTACTATTACAAATAACATTTTCTCGAATTATAGTTTTTGTGTCTCAATTGACCTATGATGCACCTTTCATAAAAATTCTATTGCCATGTTCGAATATGCTCTTTTCACTTGTCGTTCTTTCCTTTTGACTCTACTGTTCTCTTACAACATATTGATAATTTAGCTAGTCTATATGCTCTAAACCTATTATCCCATATCGCAGACGCTTATATCTTTCTCAAGCTCGACTCCCGCAACGGAGCATCGATAATGCTGCCTTTCCTTACTAAACTTGGCACATCAATTAAATGTAATCTTCTTATCCATTCTTTCCTGCGTGTATACACTTCAGCTCAGTAATGAATAAAGGATTGGGTCTAATCCAAATGATCGGCTATGACATAATTTCGTCATTTTCAAAGTATAATTGGTCTAAATGGCTGGTCTTTCTTCTTTAATATGCCATAAAATTAGTCTACCTCTTTTCTCTAGGACCTTGTAGTTCGTTTATTACTAAATACTCTTGTGGTTCACAATGGTGCTCTCGTTTTCTGAAATAGATTTAATTTTTCCTTTGTCATCTTGTGAATTTACAAGACTTCTTTTTGTATACACTGTAATTTTAGATAAATTAATTCTTGCCACCTCTTTCTCTAGTTTTTTTGTATAAATTTGTACTTTTCGCTAATACTATACGCAATGGGTCGTATCGTGAGTTTACAGTAAGGAGACTTTTGCTTAAACCTCCCATAAAAACATAATGTTATTACTGTATAAATAATAACTTATCTTCTAGTTTCAAATGTGACTGAGTTTTGCACTCAATACTTGTAGGATTCAATTACTAGTGCGCGTGATAAGACAACCCAAAGCTCTCGCTCCTCTCACAAACCTTTTCTCCCTCGCGCAAGGAGTTATAGATAATGAATTACACATCCAGTATATAACTATATGCTAAAATAATAAGATCTCGCTCTATTATAATATGTGGGGAGATTTTAATATTTTATCCCTCTTTGGTAAAAGTTATGTGATATTCGCTAGTGGAAATAAAAAATATTACTGTAATTTCCTATTCTTTCATAATTAACACATAGACTTATTCCAGTATTTGCTATAGATAGATATTTTTAACACAAAGTAAATCGATTGTGTTCCTGTTATTCATTTCTATAAGGAATAAATAAAACCACTTTGTTATTACTGCCTGTTGGATTGAAAGAAGTAGAAAGAATTGAAAAAGAAATAAATATGAGAAATAGAGAGAATATGTAGAAGGTTCCCGTTGATAAATTACGGCAGATAGATGAAGGAGCGTCAGTTTAGTATAAAGTGCAATGTGTATATAGTTTTAATCATTTATAAAATATTACTTTTTTTACTATAGTACTCAAGTATATATACACGCCATAAATAACAATATAGTGTATTTAGAATATAATTACAAAAAAGATTATAATTAAAGATTGTTATATTTCTATAGAGTCTAAACGATATATTAATTGCAACGCCTACATTAAAAGAACATTTATAAATTTTAGCGAATGTGTTTAAAAGGTTATTGTTCATGAACGTGTGTCTGAATGCAAAAAAAAAAATATCCAAAAAAAAAAAAAAAAAAAAAAAAAAAAAGATAAAATAAAATATCCATTTAGAGCGAAATAGATTAATTTCCTCTGCCTTAATATCAAGGAAAGGGTTATCTTGCCGAATAAAGAAAAACTTTAGGCAATATTAAATGTTGCAAAGACAAATAATATAAAACAGCTACGAGAGTCCATAGGGGTGATCAACTTCTTCAGAGGGAATTTAACTAATGCCGATCTAATATTGCAACCCCTAACGAACTTATTAAAGGTCAAATAAAATTGTAAATTGGGATTAGAATACTGAAAAGGCTTTTTGAAATGTTAAAAAAAGCAATTGCAGCAGCCACTCTCATCTTATATCCTGAACCTGAACCGAATATTAGATTATTTTTAAAGACGGTGAGTTTACTATTTCAAGAGTTTTAATGGATGAGTGCAATAATGATAAAGTATTCGCATTACACAGAGTTGTACTTTCTGAGAAGGATAAAGAAGATAGCTAAGTCACTAAGGAGATTTTAGCTGTCTCTAAATGTTTAAAAAATATGGCTATTTAATAGCCGGGCGAAAATTTGCAATCTACGCTTGCAACAACAGAACGATCCAATGTTACAATAGGCGTAATGAAAATGATAACTATAACTCTAGAGAACTGCGACTACTAAATTTCATAGGTGAATACAAAATAACGTGGAAGTTGATTACTAAATCAAAAAAAAAGTTATTAAATTATTTATATAAGATAGAGGAGCTAAGAAAGATTGAACGATAGAGGGTCATAAAGCTAATGATGAACAAAGCAAAGCTTTAAATTTAATAGGATATAAGGAGTTTATAAATTTTTCAGCCAATGGCAAGGTTAAACTTAGGGGGACGTTGACTCTTTCACCCCTACTGAGTCTTTTAGTACTATTTTTTCCAAACAAGAAGCGACTAAAAATATAAACGGTGATCAACATAAGTTAGGAAGGGAGGAAAGATTCAATTAGAACAAATTGTGTTAAACAGTTATTGAATTAATACCGATCTTCCTACAGAAGTATTAAATGAAATAGATTTAATGAACAGTAATTTTAACTAATTATTTTTTTTAAAGAGAGTACCGAAGAATTAATTTATAAATTTAACCTGGAAGTAGAATTTTTTAAAAGCTACTGTAAGTGTGTGGAACAAGAGACAGATGAGTTTATTAAAAAAAACTTTTAAAAAATAAAATCACATCCGGTTTTAAAGTAAAACCAAAATATTTTTTTTATATAAAAAATATTTTTTTATATAAATATATATTTATATAATAATAATGTATATATATATATCACTATATATATATATTATAATATATACTATAGTAAGTATGATTGTATAGTAGAATATGGTTAAGGTTAATATACTATAGGGTATATAATATTTTATACGTATATATAGTAACTATATAGTATATATATATAGTATAATATATAGTAATATATGATATATATATATATATAATATATATAGTATAATATATATATATATAATATATATTATTAATATATATATATTCCTATATATCATATAGTATATATATATTTATTAATTTGATTTAAAAAAGATAAATCCATATATTGAAATCGATTTTATAAAGGGTTCTCGTTAGAGTGTTGGTCTTCAAAAAAGAATTTAATAAAAAACATTGTTACTCAGATCCATACTCCTTATCATCTTGGACTAATGCACACTTAATAGGATGAATAACATATTTTGTGATTTCAAAAACATGTATTCCGAGTGCAAGGTGAAAAATTGTAGAGGATCTATGTTGCATTAATGTCGAAAGAGAATTATCATCTAGCGAGTTTCTCCTGAGTGTGTGCTCGTTATCAAGAAGTATCCTAAAGTCGCGGCAAGTAATTTATGCTGACTCTACTTAAATTATAAGTAGCAAAGGTTATAAAGTAGTAGATGTACGGAATATTGGACTCTTTTGAGGCTTGACCAATAACGGCTGAGCTGTTGACTGACCTTGACTCTTTTTGAGGCCCAAATTTGTTTAACAGCCAAGCAATAGCTTTGAACTTTTTTTGACCCTTCTACTTTTTTGGGCATTGGGACCTTTTTGAGCCAATTTTTTACTGACTTGACGCTTTTTGGCGCTTTACTTTTTTGGGGCTTTACCATTTTTTTAGACCACGCTTCCGTCTTCGGGCATGGGTTCTTTTTGCCCTAGCGGTATTTTTTTCGGCGCAACGCGCTAATTTTTGTGAGAAGGCTAATTTTTTGGGAGCTAATTTTTTGGAGCCTAAATGTTTTTTGAGAACAACCGTAATTTTTTGAAGAGCCTAATTTTTTGCGCACCCTAATTTTTTACGGACTAATTTTTGCAACCAGCTTGCAAACGGTTGCGGTTAGGCACCGTATGTACATGTCCCACGCTAATTTTTCGAATCATGGGGTCAAATTTTGGCGGCACCCTAATTTTTTGGCCACCCTTTAAGGGCTTAGGCCTATTTTTTGATATTTCGGTAACATCTACACAGCGCGGGCGCGCACACACAAACACACACAGACACACACAGCAGACACGCACACACACACAGCAGCACTAGCGTAACCTAGGCGCTGCCATATGCTCACCCAGGCCTCCACAATAGCCTACACCACGCTCACCCCAGCGCTACCATAGGGCCTACACCAACCATCACAGCCTACACATAGCCTACTACCAGCCTCACTAGGCCTTCACCTAGCCTACTACCTAAGACTAGCGCTCCCTAGCTACACTACACCTAGGTCTCGACCCATTTCTGTCACCTAGGGCTACACCGTCACTAAGATATTCCACCCAGCTGTACACTAGCCTAATCCTACACTAGCTTCACCCAGCTTCACTAGCTACACCTTAACAGCTACACTAGCCGTCCTAAGCCTACCCTACACTAGACTCCCCCAAACTTCCTACGTAGCAGCCGTATACGTAGCTGCTACACACGTGCGCCTACAAGCTTTGGATGGGCTCAACTTTTAATGGCTCACTTTGATGACGTCATCTTTGTTGGGATCTATATTGATGATTAAACTTTGATGACTCAGATTTATGATGGTTCAAACTTTGAGTTGGTTTCCCAATCCGCTCGTAAGGAAGTTCTAGTGATGTTCTATTGAGTGGTTCTAGTGATGATTATTAGATGAGTGCGAGGTGAGTGCAGAGGTGAGGGTGCTAAGTGAGTGCAATGACGTGCCAATGGGATGGCGCAAGTGAGTGCCAATGAGTGCCAAGTGAGTGGCCACATAGTGGGAAGGGTGGAGTGGCCACATAGTTGCGCAACTGGGAGTGGCACTTTTTTCAAGACTTTTCTAGGTACCTCCCCTGATCCTCGCGAATAGGCCTAATAGGGGGGTCTACCCTAGGTTATATAGGTATGAGGAATCGATTGTGTTATTTAACAAGTTGCTAGGGTGGCTTTACTATGTAAGTTATATACACTTATAATGAACAACTTATTTCCACATAATAAAAACAAAATATCACTAACAGCATAACTATGATACTTTAGCACACTTATGACAACTTATATAGCACTTACACTCTCCATGTTGACACCCTTAACTAGCCTATACACTTACCTCACACCCACACACAGATTCATTACAGATAGCAGCACACTCGATATTTTGTATCCCTGCACTTTGATTGCTCAACTTTGATGGCACCTTCATTTTGATGCCTCAGCATTAATGGCTCAGCATGATGCTCAATTTTGTTTGCGAGTTCATCTTTGACTGACTCTCTTTGATGAACAGTAATCTTTGATATCAGAGAACCTATATTGATGATTCATCTTTGATGAACTCATCTTTTGTCTAGCCTCTCGATCATAAGCTGCCACGCGGGCTGCAGCATGATCGCCACGCGCGAAGGCCACGTACCCCGCGACGCGCAGGTGTCGTCGCGGCGTTTACCGCCGCCGCGTGCAGACCTGCTCAGAGGCCAGGAGTGAGAGCGCAATAGTTTAGAGAGTCGATACGCCGCCGCCGGGTGGCGCGCGCGCGAGGCGATTATATCTTGAATCCGCTCGGCCAGACGGGCCAGTCCGCGTTGCGCCGCAGCCAGAGGCGCACTCATTCTGCGGCGAATGAATTACTATATAATATGAGTCATTCTCATTTTTATTTCATACTTAAATATTTCAAAAAGTAATTTCTTTTCATATAGCTAACATTTTCATATTTCATTTTTTATTTCTTAATAACAGACATTTTTATTAAACATTTTTCGCGAACATAAAACTGTAACTCGTTATGTTTATCTTTTTATTTTTACTTAATACTTTTTTAATTTATAAATTTTTAAAAATATTGTATGTATATGAAGAAAAAGCCTAAAGTGTCTGAGAACCCTAGAATTTTTTTGGGCACGCCTAATTTTTTTCGGGCAACCTAATTTTTGCAACTTCGAGAGAAGGTTGGCGCAAAACGGTTGCGTTTAGGCAACGTGGTGTAGTCGCATGTCCCAACCACTAAATTTTTTTCGATCATGGGGTCTAATTTTGGCGCAGCCTAATTTTTGGCTCAGCGCTTTAGTAGGGGCTTAGGCCGCTATTTTTTGAATATTTCGGTAACATCTAGCAACGCGGGCGCGCGGCACTACACACACACCACAGACAGCACATACACAACAACACATCACAACACACACGCACACACACACCACACACACCTAGCTACACATAGCGCCTCGCATATAGGCCTAGCACCTCAAGCCTCACATAGCCTCCACCAATCCCTACACCAGTCCTAAACCCTACACATAGCTACACCAACTACACAGCTACCTAGTCTTAGCACCCAGCCTACCTGTCCTTCACCTAGCTACCTAGCACTAGCCTCCACTAGCTTCACGCTAGCTAGCACTACATGGCGCTAGCCTCACACATCTTCACCTAGCCTACAACACCTACACGTAGTTCCACCAGGCTGTACCTAGCTAACACTACACTAGCTCCTACCCAGCCTTGCACGCTAGGCTACACTTTCTACACCGTAACCGCAACATCTGCTCACCAAGCCTACACCTAGCACTAGACTCCGATACACTACCTAGCGTACACCTATAACCGTCTAGCCTACAGCGGATGCGGCTCGACATTACTTTGATGGCTCTAAGTTTCTTTTATGGCTCAACTTTGATGAAGTCATCTTTGTTGGTATCTATATTGATGATTCAACTTTAAAGAGCACCTATATTGATGGTGTCAACTTTGATGGTCTCCCGATCACCGTGTGAAGAAGTATTCTTAGTGATGTTCTATGGGTATTGATTATTAGAGTCTAGGGTGAGTGCAGGTGAGGTGCAAGTGAGTGGCCATGAGTGCCATTATGAGTGCCAAGTGAGTGCCAATGAGTGCCTTAAGTGAGTGCCCGATCATTAGATGGACAAGTGAGTGGCCAACATGAGTGCCAATGAGGTGCCGACTTTTTTTCAAGCCTTTTTCTAGCCTCCCCTGATTCCCGAATAGCCCTAATAGGGGTGTCTAACCCTAGAGTTTATAAGGTATGAGGAATCGATTGGGTTATATTAAAAGGTGTTAGAATGGTTCCTACTGTATGGATTAGGTCTTTTTCTAAGCATTATAACCTATATATTACTTGCACACACACCTACACGCATACACTAAATGACGACTTTATACACACTATGGGGGGACACTTATAAGGCAGATTACACTTCTCTCTAGATAACACTTCACTTAGCTCCACATACTTAAGCATCAGACGCACAAGCCAGATACAGCTTACATCACGACAACTCGGATTATTATTTTGATGCTCAACTTTGATGCTACTTTGATGCTCACTTTGATGCCTGCATTAATGCTCAGCATTGATGCTAATTTTTGTTGCTCATCTTTGATGACTGGATCTTTGATGAAGTCCTGATTTTCTTTGATACCCTATATCGATGATTCATCTTTGATGACTGACTCTTTTGATCTACTCTAGTATCATAAGCGTGAGAGCGACCACGTGGGGATGCTAGCAGAGATCAGGTCACGACCCAGGGATAGGGCCGCGCAGAATGGCACCACGGAAGCATCGGAAGGAGAACCGCGCACCGCAGGTGCGTCCACGCCGCGTTAATCTTCGCTCCGCCGCGTGGCGCGCAGGCGCAATATTTACGCGTACCCGCCCCGCCGGCGTGCTCCCGCAGGCTCAAAATTCCTGCGGGAATGAAAAATATCTATACTATGATCATTTATATTTTTAATTTCATACTTTAAAAGAATTTTATAAAGAATTTCTTTTGTACGGAAAGTACTATGTCATTCAAAGGATAATTTCGCATACGTAAAGGATGTTTATTAAGAAACATTTTCGCAAACATAAAACATCAATTTATGTAAAAGACATCTTTTATATTTTTATTAACTACTTTTTTAAATTTATAAATTTATTTTTTAAATTGATATAGTAAGTAAAGAAAATGTGGCAAAGTGTCTGATATAAAATCATTTTATTTTACTACAACTGTACGAAATTTTTATTAAAAACAATAAACTTTTAGATACATTGAAAAGCAGTAAATGCAGTAAATACAATAGAGGGTTTACTAACAAAAAGGCCGACTATATGCTTTTGTTTTAAACTGTTTTTACTGGCTTTAACTCATGTTTTCTGCTTTAACTTTCTGGCTTTACT
This sequence comes from Trachelipus rathkii, assembly GCA_015478945.1. Classification (NCBI taxonomy): domain Eukaryota; kingdom Metazoa; phylum Arthropoda; class Malacostraca; order Isopoda; family Trachelipodidae; genus Trachelipus; species Trachelipus rathkii. The sequence goes on from JABUQX010113373.1 coordinate 19,435, forward strand.
GCTTTAACGTCACATACGCTTACATACTTAAGGAGTTAATAGTTTAAATTAATAGAGGTGTTGTACCTAGGAACCTAAGGGATTAGTATGGCTTTTTGTTTACCTGGCCTTTTAAGACTGGGCTTTAACTTTCATGCTTTACTGCTCGTTAAGGACTTTCTGCTTTTAGCTGCTTTAACTCACATAGGCATTATATACTTGAAAGCAGTAAGATGCAGTAATCAATAGAGGGTGTTCGACCATTAAACGTCGGGCGATTAGTTATGACTTTGTTTTACTGGCTTTACTGCTTTACTTCTGGCTATTAGGCTGGGCTTTGAACTTCTGCTTTTACTGCTTTAACTTTCTGGTTTTTACGGTTTTAACTTTCTGCTTTACTGTTTTTAACTTTCTGGTTTTACTGCTTTTACTCATATAGTTTATTAACATTATATGTTTTTTTCTTTTTTTGTTTTTAATACTTTTTTATTTTTATTCTTTTTGATTCTTTGTTTAGTTTTATTTTTTATTAATTTCCTATTTCCTTCTTTTATTTTGATTCAATAATTTAGAGTTTTATTCTTATTTATTCTTTTATATTCTAATTTTTATTTATTTTACTTTTATTTTTATTATTTTGAGCTTTTATTATATGATATGTGTATTATTTTTATTATTTTTTTAATTATTATACTATGAGGTTGTTGATCTTTACATTCATGCCTATTTGTTATTATGTATTTAGAACAACACTACACAACACACGCAACCATCACACACTTACTGTACTCGCTTATACTACATTGCTGCACATTCACTAATGACACATTTATGAACACAGCATTCACTATGGGATTAATTTACCGCTGAGAAGCTTACATTAAGCACTTATTAACATCACAAAGATTGTTACTTACACAAGGGATTTATTCCTACCTCACCAGATTTACTTACACTCAACACACAGATTTACTTAAACACACGCCAATCACACGATTTACTTACACTACACAGATTTAGCTTAACTCACACCAGATTTACTTAACTCGAGCACAAGATTTTACTTACAACAACCAGAATTTACTCACCACGCCTCACAGGATTTACTTAAGCACGCGCACAGATTTGCTATACAGTTCACAGTTTGTACAGCACACTCACTTACACGATAAACGTACTAATACTTATTAAACCAACATTTTTATGTTTTCAATTAAACACGTATTTATTTATATTACTTACGATGCCCTGCACGGGTTGCACACATCTACTACTGTGATATTAAGTTATATATTACTGTCTATTACATAATTTGAATCATGTGCGTGTGACAGAAGAATTTATATTTATGGGTATGCGGGCGACTGTTTTAGTTAGTGTAAAATTTGTCTAACTACAGTTGTTAAAATAACTTTTAGTAAAATTTTATGAAATTTTTATTAAAAACATATATTTTAGCGATGCTATATAAGCAATAATCGTAGGAAGACCATCAGTCAGGTAGCCCTAGCACCCCTCTAATAAGCCTATGGCACGTTTTGAATTCTTAATTGATATACTCGCTTTACAAGAAAATATTGTGGTGAGCGCGAGTGTAATAAGATAAAATATGCAAGCAAATTCAGTGTGTGTGTGCTGCTAAGTATATACAGTGTATTTTATTACAAAATCATTCTTAGATTTTTATTTAAAATAACAGTTATTAACTTACATTTATATTATTCCGTCGATGTTAACTAAAAATATTTCATAAGTTTTTTAATAATTTTGGATTTTCTTCTATTATTATCTCATGCAACTTTGTTAAATGTGGCATAAGCTATTCCGCTATAATTTTCACATTTTTCTGCATCCCCTTTCTCTTTAAAGATTGGCACTATGATAGTTCTCCCCACTCATCTGTTTTTTTTCCTACTCTATGCAGTCTCTTGAAGGGCTCCAGAATCCTTTGCTGTACTATCTCTTCCTTTCCTCTATTAGTTTGATAGGTATTTCATCCACTCCACATGTTTTACCCTTCTTTATTTTTGCCAAAGCCTTATCATGCTCTTCCTTTGTGATTTCCTCGAAGTCGTTTTCCTGTTCATCCCGTTCCTGATTTTATCTCTCCCTTCTTCATCATCCTCCCCAAAATTTAGAAGTTCTTCAAAATATTCCAATCACCTTGCATCTATTTCTTCTTTTTCTCTAACCATATTTCCCTCTCTGTCATTGGGTTTTTTGCTTGGCCTTGCCTTTTCGATATGATTTCTCCAATTCAAAAAGTAAACTTCTTCCGTCTCCGAGACCCTCAATCAGTCTACCTTCCAGCTCTTCCCATGTTTCTCCTTCGTTCTCCATTGTCTGATTTGCTTCATTTCTTGCTCTTACATATTGATTTCTACTTTCAACGATTCTTTTTCTTAACCTACTCCTCAACTTTTGGGTTTTGTTCTTTACATCAACTCTGACATTTTCTGTCCATGATCGTGTGTAATCTCTTCTTATTTATTCCAAACCATTCCATTTCCAGCACCTCCTCCGCATCCTCTTAATTATCTCCCTCAAACTCTCTCAGATGACAGTCTCCTCTTCCGTTCGACTCTTCAGTTTTTCAGTTAGTTTAGTCTGATAGTCATTCTTTATCTCATCATCTTGCAATTCATTTGTGTTAGTTACTCGTCTTGTTCCACTCTGGGGTGGTCTTATCTTCTTGACTTTGAAATATGCTACTAGAAGTCTTTGATCAGCATCCAAGCTCACACTCGGAATTAACTTTACATTATTTAATATTCTCTTGTCAGAAGTTATGATGTAATCTATTACTGATTTTTTTTATCAAACTGACCAGTCTGTTGATTCCATCTACATCTTGTATATTTATGTTCTTCCCTACGATAGAAAAATCGATTCATTATCTTCAAACTTTTTCTAACAAAAATTTAATCAGTTTTTCTCCCTCTGGGTTTTTGGTATCTTCACCAAAGGGTCCCAGAATATTCTCTATTCCTTCTCGCTCTCTCCCTACCCTTCCATTAAAATCTCTTATTTATACGCTCGTCTCCTCCACCTTATTACTGTACTCCTTCTCTACTAGGTTTAAGAATTGTTCCTTTTCCTCCTCACTACAACTTTGTTGAGGGTCATACACTTGATAAACGAGTTACTTTATT
>JABUQX010113374.1:0-12500 GCA_015478945.1 Trachelipus rathkii
CATGATTACTGACTGGTTCGGGTGTGTGTAGATGAGCGTTTATCGTGTTGAAACTGTAGATGTATGATATACGGTATTTGTGAGGTTATCTTTGCTGTATAGTATTTTTATTCTGTGTTCACTGTATGTAATTGGTTGCTATATAGTTCTAAGTTAGGTACGCGGTTTTGGCTTAGTACTGAATGTATGATTGTATATGATGTACAGAGGTATACAAATACTATATCTCATTTTAGTCGATGATTGATGTGATGTGTGTTTTCAATTTGTTTAATTATAAGGTAAAGTATCGTGAATTGCAGATATAATATAGTATATTAGCTATATCCTTAGTACGTCTCACTGTTAGTATTAGTTCTATATATGTTATCTAATATCCGTATAGCTATACTATTGTTGTGTTAAGACTTGTCGTTACTAGTTTTGAGACTCGTGATTCGAGTACTGGTGTATGATATGTAATAATTATAATTAGATGTAACTTGGTGGTATAGCGTATAGTTTCGCGTGATATGATTGGCGTATGTTGAGGGTTACGCTGTATGAACCTGCACTCATCATGTGGCATCCGCTGCTCATTTACCTGTACGAATTCAGTTTTGATATATGGTATATGCCTATATGGTAGTTGGCTGTACTCGAGGGTTACAGGTGTAAGTTAATAGAATTATATATGCGGTCAGGTAGTATATATTGATTTATATATAAGATGGTGTGTCAACGTATAGTATGTATAGTCATTAGGACAGAGTGGAGTTATAGACGTTAACACTAGAGTTATAGATCTGCATATAACTAATCTATAGTTATGAATCAATTAATATCAAGTGTTAGTATCAGACTGATAAGTGGGCAAAGAGTGTGAGTATAGTCGCAGAAAGCGGTTATTATGGGATATACCGGTAGATCACTGGGCGCAATTGGTAAGGAAGCGAATTGTGTATATAGGTAGATTGTGCGGTAATGGCATCCACAGCTGCTAATAATAAGTAAGCTCAAGTATATGATTGTTGGTTTAAGTTTAGGTTAGTCAGAGAAGTAGTTGATGTAATGATATTTATGAATATAGCTTAAAGGTCTCGTGATGTATATTATTGATATGTAGTAGTTACCTAGTATAAATTTAAGGTATTTGTGTTTCAGAGGTACGCTTCACATCAGCTTTGGTGTAGGGATTGTAGAGTAGTGAAATTTTTGTATAATATGAACATTCATGTATAGTATGCTGAGGTAATAGATGAAGATGATGGTTATGGTGAGTATAATATACAAAATGTGTTAGTATATGTAAGTACTAGTTCGTACTTATATGTGTTATAAGGTATTTAGGAGCTACTATTATTATCTATATTATACTACTATGTGGCCTCTATAGTGTATAGTTATAGTAGGATGGTTATGATAGAGTTTATTACTAGTATTATAGTCTTTTGATAGATTAGGGTAATATATATATGTATTATAAGTATATATTGTGAATGTGTGTTATAGGGTATTAACTAGATATTATATAACGTAACTAAAGTTGATTATAGTATACTATGAGGTATAATGTATTAATATATAGTTAGTTAGTATTGTGTACATTAATAGTGATAGTACTGCGTATATATAATTAAAATATAGTGTTGTTGTGCTTGTTTTCTAGATGGTAGACGAGAAGTCGACGAAGTATCGAGCGCTTAAATGAGGATAATACATACGTTCTTCTTATCGAACCACTGAGAGAAGTAAAAATAATAATTGATTCGATTTTACCTGTGGGCGGCAGTGATGGAGCGGGCCGTGCCGGCTTCGTGGCGCGCAGCGGTCTCCGTCACTGCGGAAATCTTGTATAGGGTTTCTGCAACTGTTCTTGACGAAATAATCGTGTGGCGTCGATATTTTCTGCGAAGGAATTGGAAATTTTTTCAGAGCGTCAGCAAAAATTAGAATATTCAGTGATATAGAAATATATATCTGATGGCCCCTCCAATAATGTCAGGGATTTCCACGAGATTTTCAGTAGAGTTCTCGCGGGAGACTTGCGGGTCCTGCTCAGGTATAATATTCCAGATGGTCCCGGATTTCTGCTGGGAATTTCTTCTGTACTCAGAGGCTGCTGCAGTCGCGCTCATCTGATACCACATATTGTTTGGCAACACGTTCTCTAAACTGGGCGGAATTAAACTTCTTTTCTTCATCCTACACAAGAAATAAGAGAGTGGATTGGTAAGTCAGGACAAAGAGCACTAACTATAAACTCTCACTCAATTTTTTATTATAACCTAACAGCATTGTATCCTCATTCAGGTTTCGTTATGGTCCGTAATATCAGCAATTACCGGAAATGTCACTCAACCTTTCCACGAGGTTCGTTCTGGCAGTCACTCATGTGAATCCCCACTAACATCTTTTCTCTCCAAGCTTATATTAAACTCTTGAATCTCATCCTTTTCGTTTAACTTAGTATTTTTTAACCCGAACTCCTTTTTCAGACCGATCGTTGGTCTATGGAGATTAGTGACGAAAAATTAATAATCTGTTGTTTCATCATGCTTAGGTAAATGAAACATTTATTGTGGTTGTGGGTATTTGAAATAATGGACTTCCTGTTAGATATATGATCACACTGTGTGATCCCAAATGTGGCTCGTTCATGATGCCTTATACTTATATATCCGTGGAGTAGGCTACTCGGTGACTAACCTGAACTATTTAGGGTGTTATAGTGGATGGTGTGGTGATTGTGCGCTACTGGGGTTCTGGTACGGATGTTATAGCGTATCGATATATGGTTTATGTGAATTCGTATTTTAGTGGATGAAGATGTTATGGTTTAAAGGAGTGTGTGCTTAAAGTGTTTGTTGTCTGTGTTGCAGTGTGTATAATATATATGTTGATGTGTCATTTGTGTTTCTGTAGCACTTTTAGTAGAAGAATTATTATTCGTCTTGGAAAATATATGTTTAGAATTATAAGTTAGTCTATGGAGATTATATACTTGTGATACTGTGGTCTCGATATGTGATCTCTGATCTTGATATCCTGCAGGAATGCTCTGTGAGTCGCATGCACTGAGTGTGTCTAGCAATTCACGTATGTTGTTGAAAGAGTATGATTGTTGCGTGTAGTTTGAGTTAGTCTGTACAGTCTAGCTTGTCATATAAAATTATTTGTCAACTAAATTAAAGATTATGTTGTTGACTTATAATAAATAAAATTGCATAAATAAATTATTTCCGATAAAACATGAATATATATTATCGATAAGTGATCTCACGGCTGCTCCTCGGACTTCACCTGGACTTCCATACGGATTGCCGAACTATAATAGAGTTATCTATGATACGCTTTATGTTGTTTAGAAAATTTGTTCTCTCAGGTATATAATTAGTATTAGTGTCATAGGTAATCTTTACTTAAGTTCAATATATTAATAAAATTATTATCGATGAAATAATTTGTAGATGAAGAAAAATTAATTTTGTTATCTGTAAGTATGAGAAAAGGGATCATATGTTAGCTCTCTTTAGTATTAGGTGCTCGTTATTCATGAGCTTAGTGTTGATTGAGTTAGTGTCCTATACTCGTCGCTGTAGACTGTTGAATATCTTCGGCTACGTTGGTGTACTATTAGACCTCGATACTTATATCGTCTCACAAAATCTAACGGTAGTAGTTCCTGATTTAAATGTGTTGTGATAAAATTCGTGTCAGCTAATGTCGATATTTATTTAGGATAATTATTGTTATTCAGTGTTGACCTAAGTATCTGTTTAGTACTCATCACTCGCTCTGTAAGCAGATAAAGTTTTGTGGTCAACATTAGTTCAGTAGATGAATAAGTTATTTCTTTTAGTAGATAAAATCATTTATATAAACTCACTAGTTAGTATGCTATATATTGCATGGTAGATTTCCGATTCATCTCAAGTAATTGATACCGGATTTCTCGCAGTATGCTAGTAAATATCTCAGAGGACTCAGTTGTGAGTATGTTGATATGTTGATCGCTAAGATTTTCTGTAACTATTAATTTTGATATAATTGTGTATATTATGTGGTATAGTTAAGACATTGATATAGATATTGGCGTCTTCTTGGGCATATGTTTAAAATTTTATATTATATTGTATACGTGTTTATGATCATAATGGATTATTGTGGATATTGATATAGTATCTTGTAAAATAAATAAATTAGTTATAATTATAATTTTCATTGAAAATAAATTCATATACCTTACAGAGTTCCGGGCTGATATACAGCTCGGATTCCGGCATTGACTGCGTCTAGACTTCAACGCTATATTCGGTATCATTACCTGGATCATGAGTTTAGTAGTGTTATCGTTGCATAGCTATTTTAACATAATGTGTTTATTGTAGTCACGAGCTTATCTGTGCATAATGTAAGATTTTTCACTTACTTGTAAGTATGAGTAATAGTAATTATTCTTTTTGTAAAAAAAGAATTATTTATAGTCTATTGTTGTTAGTTATGTATATGTTGTCTGTGTGCGATAGATGGTTATGTGTTATAGTCATCGTTATATGATGGTTCATTATAAAGATAAAAATGTGGCGGACGAGCAAATACCTGACTGGCTCCGGCACCTTCGAGCTCACCGTGTTCCCGACTCGCCGAAATTCCGTGATCCGAGATTCCGCGGAATTACTGCCTCAGACTAGGATATTCTGCACTATCTCTGAAATAATCAATTGTCTCTAGATTAATTCATTTGCCAATTAATAAAGGAGCACGTCTTCTGATTGGTCCGAGCAGTCCCAAAATTATTTTTACATTACTTAAAAAATAGATTTTATTTCTATAAAATATAAATTAGATATCTCGCTCAGTAATTCCCGGCTAAAAGAATCCGGCTACTCCGCTGACTTGATAGGGATCCGGAATTCTTCGGAACTAATGAGTATATTTCTTATGATCTGCACTTAAGTTTCCTGATACAACTTGTTCACAGATTATCTTTAATTGGGTTCTAAATCACACTTCTGGAAATAAAATTTTTCATACATTCTTAAACAAATTAATAGGATCAAAAAAAATCAAAACTTACTAGCACTGGCCTCATGAACTTCTCGTGATTTATTCTCCGACACCGTATTTATCCTGTTCTCGCACCTCACCCTAGATCGGCATCACTCGAACTTAAGAGACTTCTGCCACTTATTTGGAGGTTATGCTAAATTTGTTGCACGCTACTATTTTCTCTACTTTTCTTCTAGGCAATTCTAATTTTCTCACACACCTAAAAAAATATTTTTTGAAAATAATTATCATACCCTCTGTTGATTTTTATGCACCGGCTCCGGCTCAGCCGCTTTTGCCAGTGTCTCCGGCTCCGGCTACTCACGATATATTCTACTACTTTGCGGGCTTCGATCTGTTTGATAAACTATAAGTGTATTCTTTTGCAGAGTATTTATATTTGAAAATTGTTCAAGTTATAGTTGTATTTGCTGTGAATTAAATTTTCTCCCAAACCTCTTAACACTAATATATTTTTTAAGAAAAAAATAATCATACACCTCAGGTAGATCTCAGGCTTCACTCGGCATCCAGCTAACGGCTCGGCTCCAGAAGCCTTCTCGGCCTTCCAACTACCGGCTTACCTAACTTTCGACTTCAGCTCAGCGATCCCGAATAAAAGGTTTACTTCACTATTTAGAAAATTGGTTAATCTCACAGAGGGGATCTTACTAAAAAAAATATTCTTTAATCACGAAAAAATAAAATCATTACTACCCGGGTCTCATTGAGGCTCGACTTCGACTCCGGTCTTGTAACTTCGTGAATCCGAGTATACGGTATAAGTCCGGATACTCAGACTAAGGATTCTGTACTTAATTTGATAAAATTTTCTTCAAAAATCTCAAAAGTTTTTGGCCATATAAAATTTATTGATGCAATATAATTAAATTATTATTTTCTATGAAAAAAATATACCCAGTGCTCCGGCTTCCGTCTCGCTCCGGCTCCTGGATCTAATTATATTTTGGACTCACCTTGAAGTAAATAAATTCTCGAAGTAAATGATGCTAAGATGGTTGATGAATAATATGTAATAAAAAAAATTACATTTCCTTATATATTAATATAAATGATAGTATCTCTCAACTCAAAAACTAATATTTTTGAATCACTTATAAAATCACCTTGGAATATTAATATCGCATATTTTTGACACTGGAATTGAGAATTTAATTTTTAATATTAGAACACAACACTCTCTAAATGATATATAGATAGTGATATCTTATAAAAACTATTATTGACAAAGATTTATAAATGAATTAAATACTTTGATTAGTTTTTAAAACAAATAAGATAATTAATTTTTTTACCAGATGATTAGAAATTACTGTGATAGACTTATAATTCATTCATGTTCTATATAATTTATTGAATTAATATAATAAATTAATTTAAAAAAGTTGTGGAAATATTTTATTATAGCATTTTGCTTTTCATAAAATGTAAGGAATATATTGGTCTATAGTTATGATAGTCCTCTTAACTCATTATTTAAACTCACTTCGGAGCATCTACAGTGTATCTGAATTGCACTATTTTCTTAATTTGATATCTGAATTTATTTTATTTGAATAATAGAAATTAAAGATTATAATATATTAGGAATTTTTTTTATTATATTAAAAAATCTCTTTAAAATTTAATATTTTTAATCTATAGTGGTACAGATAATCATATAAACTTGATTTTAATGTCTTGACGTCACTCGACGGCTTCTAAACGAACAACTATTTCTTATAGTTTTATAATTATATCGCTTATGAGGTAAAGTGTAAAAATTTTATATTAAATTATGGATTGAATCAGAAATTTCAAATACTCATTGAAATGATTCTTTTATGTATCCTTTTTATAAAGGGTTAATTCAATTATAATATATTTTATTATTAACTGATGATTTATTTTAGGTTTGCATATTGATTCATTGAGTTAATTGACTCATATATTACCCTATCTTGTTGATAATCTTAATATTAGATTAATCTGAGTGTAGTAATACCTATATAATTACGTTTCGATTAGCAACATTCACAGTACAGACTTCGGTGACATTATGCTGAATTTGGATATTAGCGTTACTCGACTCACATATGGTTAGATTATAGTTGAAATGTATATCCCTTAGTAGTATGATATGCAGGTAAATGAAAGTTTGATTATTATTTAGTTGTGAAGTTCTAATTAATATAATCTTTATATGAATTTTTACAACTCATAGTTATTTATTATTTTGATAGTCTAAATACTTTATGTTATATGATTTATATTAGACTCACTAACGATAATATAGTAGTAAGGTAGGTTTCGACTCTAGAACAAAATGTTGGCTAAATTTGATTGCAATAATAATGTTTGTGCAAAGTCAAATATTTGCTAACATGTGCTAAACGATTTTATCTCACCTTAAAGCTGCAGCTGTTATCCTATATGGGTTGTATGGTTTATATTAATCATATATTCGTATCTATATTTTCTATATTAATCGTAACTGATTTTATGATGTAAATAATTAATAATATCGTATATATATATTTAATTATTAATATTATTATATATATATTATTATATTATATTATATTATATATTATAATATAATAATTATTATTAATATTAATATATAATTAATATAATTATACATTATAATAATATAAATATAATACTATTTTGAATGTATATATACATTATATTGTTATAAATAATTAGTTAATATAAGATACTTTAAATTATTTTATGATGAATTATTAAATAATTACTACTAAAATATTAAGTGATTTTATATTGAGGAAATTTATATTTTTTCCCAGATATATTAGCAATAATGTTCTATAAATAATACATCAGTTTAATATATATTTAAATATATTAAAATTATAATATTAATATATATATATTAATATTAATATTATATATATATTTATATTACTCTTATTCTATCTTATATATTAATATTATAAATATTATATATATTTAAATATATTAATTTATAATATAATATTTAATAATTAATATATTAATATTATTATATTATTATATTATTAATATTATAATATAATTAATATTATAATATATTAATTAATATAATATATTAATAATATTAATATATATTTAAATATTAATTTAATAATATATATTAATATATTATAATTAATATATAATGTAATTAATTAATAATATATATATATATATATAATTATATATATTGATATATATATATTAATATTATATAAATATTAAAAATATATATTTTGATATAATTTTTTTGAGATAGTTTCTAAGAATCAATCGATTAATTTGGAGAGGATCTCTTTATATATTTTAAATATTAATATATTATATATATAATATATATAATATAATTAATTATTATTAATAATTAATTATATATTTTACTCATACTAACCTCACCCCTCCACTTTTTACTACCCATACTACCCTCCTTTGTCTAATATAGTTTACTGATATTAGTGCGCACTCCGTAGGTGCGCATCAACATCGAGTAGTATTCGATCTGATGACTATGATCACAGTTATTAACAACGTTACACGTACGATTTATGTTCATTTACTAATACGATACATCAAGTTAGCATATTATTATTACTTCATTCACCTATTACCCTCTATTTCTCTTTAACTATCATATACCTCACCTTCCTCGCAATCGTACTATATAATAATACCCTCCAGCACTCAACCTATACAGCTATTTTATGTCATCACAGTTTGCCATTGAGATTACATTGGATTTTAAAATATTACCCTATCCATATATTATAACCCTCTCTTTTCAGTTTGTATGCACCATGTCACTTACTAAGGTTATTTAACTCTACCTTACCCCATTTGTTGTTTACTACCGCTAATCACAACAACTTAATATAATAAATATATTAATTAATATAATTATCCATGCTTTATCCTAATATAAATGCGTACAGCTGTCATTATTAGCACCTTGATATCATACATCACTGGTGTCAATGCCGAAAGATATGAAATCGCTAACCATGATTTACCGCTTTTCCACTCACTCGTCCACCTAGTTATAAGTCCTAACTACTAAGCTCCTGCGTCCATCTCGATTTTTCACGCCACTCGTTACGCTCCTACCAGTCTGTCGCTTTAAATTGTGGGAGAAGTAGTGATGTTTATTTTGTCTCACTCTATACTACGACTTGTAAATCTTGGATGTTGACTCAATATAATCATTACCCACTTTGTGATATTTATAATTATTAATAAAAATTATTAGTAACCTAGAGATTGATAACTACGAATCTCGGTCTCACTGAATATTCGAGCTCTACCAGCACGGTGAAATTGGTCATGAGTCAGATTTCAACCATATACGTGCCAAACCTGGCAAATCTGTTCCCTACTACTTTTCCCACTGATTTATGCTAGTAATTTACATAGCGATAGGTGATTTATTTTACCTATGCTAAATGCATTAGAGAAACAAATAAAGAAAATCGATAAATAATATAATATATAACATACGATCCCCATTTATTCCTCATGATCATAAGCTTTTTTACGATGTAGTTCCTCACAAATCAGGATAATTTATAGCATAATTATAGAACCGTAGAACGATAGAAAGAGATTAAATCGGTAAAATATAGTAAGAGAAAAAATGGTGAGATCTTACGATACTCTAAATCGGTCTAATGATTTAAATTTTTCTTCGTAAATATTTAATCTTATGTCTCCACTCAGGGTCTAAATAAAATAGAAAGACTAGGGCTTTCTTCGAATAAAAATAATAATATAAACTCTTTTGAATTGTTATATTTTTAATTATATATATTAATATAATATTATTAATAATAATATATTATTATAATTAATATAATATAAAATTAAATATATTATTAATTATACTAATATATATATATATATATAATAATATATTTAATATTATATATATATATTAATATATATATAATATATTATTTAATATTAATTATTATATTAAATATATATATATATATATATAATATTAATATATTAATTTATAATAATATAATATTAATCTATATATTATATATTATATATATATATAATTAAATTATAATATATATATTATTAGATATATATATATAATTATTAATTATAATAAATAAAATTATAATATATTATATATATAATATAGTATATAATATATTATATTAATATATATTATATTAGTATTAATATTAATAATATTATATTATATATATTATATAATATATATTAATAATATTAATTTATATTTAATATTATATTTATTTATATTATTAATATTAATTATATATCATATTAATAAATAATATTAATAATTTATAATATTATATATATCATATTATAAATAGTATATTAATATATATAATATATATATATTAAATTATATATTTAATATATATATTATATATATCTACTATACTTTCTTTTCTCATCTATGTATTAATATTAATATATAATATATTAATTAATATATTATATTAATATATATTATTAATATGTAATATATTAAATATTATAATATTAATATAATTATTATATATATATTAAATTATATCATATTCAGTCATATTATAATTATATATATATATATATATATTATTAATATATAAATTAATATATTATACATATATATATATATTAATAATTATTAAATATTTTAAATCTATAATTTAATATATATATATATATATTATTTAATAGATATATAATATATTATATATTAATTCATATAATATATTAATATATAATTATATTATATAACTTATATCACTTATTTTAATACTTCCAGATTACATTTGTACATTTGACTTTATATATATATCATAATAAGAAAATAATTAATAATTAACTACATATTTGCGTATCAATGTAACTATTACTATCACTTACTAATATTCCTACCAATATCACTCTCAGAACTAATCTAAGCATTATACTGATACCAATTATATTTAACATACAAGCTACTACTTAATAACTATCATAGTCCTATCTAGTTATTATATAACAATAATAACTATGTAGGGCCTAAATTACTCCATTAACATTATAAACATACTAACTTACCTTATTAACTACATATACATATCTTACATTAACTACTATTATACAAACCAAATATAATAAACTACTACTACTAACTACTCATTAACTTTATTACTATACTTATCTATACTTACACATACGACTGTTTCTTATAATACCCCCTTTCAGTTTTATTTAATATATTATAATATAATATAATTAATTATTATTTATTAAGTATTCTTATTATATATTTCATATTATTATTTTTTACTATATTAATTTAATATTATTTAATTATTAATAATTTTAATTATTATTATTATCATCTGACTCTCTACATACCCCTCACTTAAGCTCTAATATCGAGACTTTGTGTATTTCACATACACTTTAGTGCTGATAGCCGTTAGGACGTATGACGCATCACACATAGCGTTCGTTAGATGATTACAGTTACTATGCATATCAAGCTAATGAAGAGTTTGTTTATATATACTAATCTTCTATCATAATGCATGTATACATCATACAACCTCACTTCCCTTTATCCGTATAATTTATTATTCATATTATTATTATTATTTCACTATGTTACATTTCATTATTTTAATTTAATATATATCAATATTTATTATAAAATTTAATTATATATTTAATTATAATATATTATTATTTAATTTACATTATTCATTATTATATTATTATTATTTCATTTATCTATTTACTTTAATTATTATATATATATCTCATATTATTATGTTATTTCATTGTTGTAGGAATAGTGTTTCTTAATGCAGATTTGATAATTTTTATTTCATTTAATTTAAATTATTTATTATAATAATTATATTAATTAATTTAATTTCATTATATATATATATTAGTAGTAAAATCTTATACTTTAATTATTTTCTTAATTTCCGTTAAATGATCTCAACAACATAAGTATTTCTTATCTTCTCACATAAATTCAAGTACAAAATTTTAATTATTATTTATTATTTAATAATAATATTAATTTACTAACGTTATATTAATTATATAAGCTCAAAGATCAGAAAAACAGTCATGACTATATTATAATTTTATTATTTAAAGATTTTCATAATTTCTAAGATGTAGAGTACAAATAAGTAGGTAGTGAAATAGAGATATGATGAGTATGAGAGAGAAGAGAAGCTAATCGAGATATTGAAGATGAAAGAAGATTTGATTGTTTAATTAAGTACTGAATGAAACACTTTGAAGAATATAGATAGATAGATAGATAGATATGAGATAGATATGATAGATATGAGATAGAGCTTATTTGCCATATCGATAAGAAAATGGGTCAATAAAATTATAAAATAACAAAAAAAGATTTAAAGTCTTTGAACTTTCAACTCGTCCTTCGTCAAATGACCAATGGAACCGAAACCCTCACTTCG
>JABUQX010113374.1:17500-26891 GCA_015478945.1 Trachelipus rathkii
CAATAGACAAACACCCCAGCCTGAACGCCAACCACTACATCTCTCTGTCCAGTCATTCAAACAGAACCCACCAATAAACCAACACAATCACTATACACAGCGCTCACCAAAGCCATCTGGATTGGTTTTTACTAAAACTGTGCCCATGCAACAAACACCACACACAAACACTACACATGCTCTTGGTCTGAAGATGTGCTAAATAAGAAATTACTTTTGTATTTTAAATGCTTGGAAGCATTAAAACACTTAAAATAAAAATTATTATAAATTATGTTTTTATAAAATGGAAACAGAGGCCTAACCTAAATCAGTAAGCAACGGCGTAATATGTAAAGTATGTAAACTTAAAAGTTAGAAAAAAAGCTCACATAACAGCACACACTACGCCAAAGCTTCACAATTATAGCGATAGCATAACAAAAACTTCACAAATAAAACGGATAAACAGTAATCTACATTAAAAATTTAAAAAGAAAAAGTTAAAAGCTCTGTATGCGAGCAGTCAATATGAGTTTGTTCAATGTATAGTTATATAAGTAAAACGTAAAAGTTAAAAAAGGTAAGACACTAAAAACTTATCTTAGATTCCTGATCGTGCAAAAGATTAGGTTATTTAAATTACGTTTCCATCAGATATATATATATATTTATATATATATCTATATATATTATATATTATTATATATATATATTATATATATATATATATATATATATATATATATATATATATATGTATATAATATATATATATATATATATATATATATATATATTATATTATATTAGGAACTTTTCCTTTAAAAGGTAGTTAACCGATATATATCGAACGAACGATGTAATCGATTTTTTCCGATTATTCAAGGCCCTAAATAGTGCGTTAAGGTTGCGCTAATTCGTTTATTTTTTTTAACCGAAAGAATACCCAAGATTAAATCGCAAAGAAGGAAAGAGTCAGGGTCTCTCGGCCTTGCAGCGGGGGTGACCGACGGGGGAACTTTCGTCCCCCCTTCCTGTCCCTCCGTTGGCTGCGAGCCCCTTAAAAAAGAATAAAAAAGAAATTATAAAAAATAATTAAGACATATTAAAATTAACACCGTCTTTTACTGCAACTTGTGGAAACTCTCGGGATCTTTCTATTGAGGTTTAGCTAACGACGTCAACTGCTGGATGCATGAGCAGAGTTCTGCGATCTTCGATTATCACGCCACTTTATGTAACTTCCTTTTATAGAAAGTGCTATATATATATATTATTATAGTATAATATACTATACTATATAATATTATATATATATATATATATTATTATATTATTATATATATATATATGTATAATATATAATATATAGTATATTATATATAATATTATATTATATATATATATATTATATTATATATATATAAGTATATTATATCATATATATATTTATAATTATGTAAGTATCAGTAAACTTTGGAACCAGGATTATCTAACCGCAAACCGCAAAGTGACAGCAAAGGTCAGCTGGCTTAGGTTTACTCAAAGGGGATCTGCCAACCGAAAAAGGCATACCTTGCTTCTATTTCTATCTTCTATATTCCTATACATTCTATATTCTCTACTATTTCTAATAGCTTTCTAGCACGTGGCTGACCTATATTGTTAGTGAATACACCCAATATTAGTGTCTACCCTATGTTATAAGGTATGGGGAATCGATTGGTGTGTATTAAAAGGTGCTAGATGCTTCCTTGGCTATGAGTTATTAGCCCACCCCCTTTTCTGAAATGGCATATATCCTACGTCATAGAATACACCTCTATTGGTGTTATTCCTTGTTATAAGGTACGGGATTCGATTGTGTATATTAGAATGTCTTAGGACATGCTTTTCCTTCTACGAGTTAGTATCCCCCATCCCCCTTTCTAACCCTTCTAGTGCGATATATCGATGTGGACGGAATATACCCGATATCGGTATCGATTAATACATAATCGACACTGCTGAATCGATTCCTGTGGTTTACGACGGAATCGACTCACTCCTAACAAGGGTTAGTATTAGATATTACCATACCCCCCTTTTCTAATGCACCTGTACACCATTTTTTGTTTCTGGAGTTACGAAACCAAGTTTTTAGAGGTTTTAGTATGTTTTGAGGTATGCCGAGTCCATTTGCTGCTATTGCCGAGCGCGGCGTTTCAGCGTTGCGGTTTTAGAACGCACCAACATGCGTTCTTTTGCGTAGAGGGCGTAACCCTTGTCCCAAAAACCTATCAATGACGGGTGTGCAAACAGGGCGTTAGAACTGTCTCAAAATAAGTTTCCGGCGTAGTTACTTTTTCGCGGAACGCCAAAAGTCCCATGGCGCCCGGTGGGGGTCATTTATTTGGTATCATTCGACATCAAATGTCACATTTTAGCAAAAGAGTGTTAAGGACATCGTATCCTCTTCAAACTTGGCAAGCCTTCTTTATATGTTGCAAAATTGTTGCATCCAATGTTTCAAGCCGTTAGTCTAAGGGGGGTGGGGGTCCCGCCCCCAAAAACCTAAAACTGGACTTAGAAAGCTGAAAATACTGAAAGTTTTAGCAGAGAATAATGTCAGAAGAAGTTATCTGTAAATAAATGGCGAACTGTAATGGGCCGGAGCCGGAGCTGGTGATTGCGGTGGCCTATTGAGAATGGAATTCTGGCTCGCAGTTACATATTAGGCAATTGAGGTGTCTAGATAATAATGTTTTCATTGGTGTAAGAACTCATTTTTTGAGGGTTTCAGTTGGCCTAGCTGGTTCTAGCTTCTAGCACTGTATTTATATTGAGATAGGTGGCCTGAGTATTAGTACCACCTATTTTATAAGATACGTGGAGGTCGATTGGTGTATATTAGAAAATGTGTTAGGATGCTTCTTTCTACGAGTTAGTTACCGCATCCCTTTTCTAGGCACTTCTAGCAGCGTGACTACATCATAGAATACCCTGATATTAGTGTCTTACCACTATTGTTTTTGAGGTATGAGGATTCGATTGGTGAGTATTAGAAGTTGTTAGGATGGTTTCCTTCTCTGAGTTAGTACCCCTACCCCTTTTTCTAATGCACTTTAACTTTGTTATTTTTCGAGCTAGAGAGTTGAACTTGGTGTCTACCTCTATTTTCGAGGTATGCCGAGTTGATTTCAGGCATACCGAGTGGATCGGAGCTTTCTTTAAGGTCTTTTGCACCGGTGCTGCGGTGCCTGCATAATCATATTTTCTGGTTTTTTAATAGGTTTTCTGGTTAAAGATATTCTTGCTTCAACTGGGCTACCATGGTTGTTTGAAGGTGCCCGCGCTGCCTGGGATCCGAGGTTTCCCGTCCGCTGCGTCCAAGGAATGGGGGAGAGGGGTCTGAGCCCCCAAAACCAGGAAAAGGACTTAGAAGGTTGAAATTTTGGTGAGTGAATAGAAGAAAATAAATGAAATAGAATAATGAAGTTTTTATATGGCCGGAGCACATTGACCGGAGGCCGAGCAGCAACGCGTGAGCCGAGTTTGTGATTGCGGAGTGCAGACTGAATTCTGGCTCAGCTTTCCTATTGAGTCTAATTGATGTGTGGTTTTAATATTTGTTTCAAAGGACACGATTCCGATTTTGGGGTTTTCATAAGCACAAAATGAGTTTGAACCCTCTTGAGAAGGAAAAAAGAAGAAAAGGCTCACGTTTCTAACAAAACATCGTCAGTTAACACAGTAATATCCTTACAAAACTCATGACCATTTCTCTAAAAATCAGTTTTATTTTCACATTGTCATATGTAATTAATTTAACATAACGTACCTTAACTTACGAATAATAGCAGTTTTCATTAACAAGAGTATCTAAAGCAACACATTACATTAGAGAGAAAACCCTAGGGAGCCCTTTGAAGGATGTGAATCCTGAACAGGGGGGGGGGGTCACCCGACAGGCTGTGTAAGCGGGCATCTACCCCTCAGAAGGAGGGGTAAGGGCCTCAGCCCTTCGGGCTGAGGAACCAAAGCCCGGCTCACCTTCGGGTGACCCCTTCCTCTCAGGATTGCACATCCTTTCAAAAGGGGGCATCCCCTAGGGTTTTCTGTCGGAATGTAATGTGTTGGCTTTAGAATAGCGTCTTGGTTAAGCAACTGTTTGTATTCGTTTAGTTAGGTACGCATAGTTAAATATTAATCATGACTATATAATGTGAAAAATAACACTGATTTGTTAGAGAGAAATGATCACAGTTTTTGTAGATATTACTGTGTTAAACTGACGATCGTTTGTGTAGAAATGTGAGCCTAGAGTTCAAGTTTTGTTGAGTAATGTTTAGGTTGCCCCTAGAAATTGATAATGTTTCTACGTTTATTTCATTGGTCAAATTTATGTTATATACTCGAAGCGATGACCTTTAACGAAGATGTGTCAATTATCATAGTTTTCAGATGTTGGTATCTTTGGTAGAGTTGGTCACTTTTGTTAGGATTTTGTTAGATGCTTACGGCTTTTAACCTGTTGCTGAATGCAGCTGAAAGTGGAACATAAATCGAACGTAATTGTATGAACCTGCTTAGCTACTTTACCTTTGCTAAGTAGGGGAATTTTCATGATGTTAGATGATTATTCATACGCGAGGATGTTGAGTATGCATTTGCAGCATTATATTCTTAGTTGCCGATATGATATGTTCTAGTTTAATTGATGCTAAAGCTTTGTGGTTAAGCATATATTCCCGTAGGTTACGTATACTAAAACTTAATTTTTTGTTGTGTTGGTTAAAACTTTGTTATGTTTGCATTATTCGTTGGGGATTATGTATTTAGACGATGTTTATGATGGAATTTTTGTTAAATTATTAGAGTTGATGTATAAACATTTGTTACGCATTTTGGCCAATATTTCGCTGTTTTGTAGTATGATGATTAGACAGGTTAATATTTTTAAATTTTTTGTTAAATAAAGTCTGGGAAGTCTTTAATGGTTTGGTCTTTAGTTTAATGTAAGTGTTCTCGTCATTTAACAGTAATGAAATCGGTTACGTTTTGTCATGAAGATGATTAGGTAGCTTTAACTGTTTGTTAAGTGCCGCGAAGTTTGTTAATGTTAGTAGAGTTTATTCGTACGTATTGATATGTTAGGTTTGCGTTTGTACATTATATTCCTAGTTCTAGGTTATGTTAGCTTTATTAATGTAACAACTTTGTTACGTTAGCATATATTCAATGGTTAGTACAAAAAACTTTTTTTGTGTTATGATTTAGGGTCCGCAACACTAGATACTCGACATATGAACATGCAATCTAGGATTCATAGTATAAAGTTCCATGGTCGGAGAGGGGGCGGGGAGGGTTGATGGTTTGATTTACTGATATTACTGATATTATCTGCGTGTAAGGTGTGACTATTTAGCAGATTTAAACTATGCATTTATTTATTCAGCAGGACGCTATTTTTTTATGTTATGCTTTGGATAAAGCTGCTCGCTTACTCGCTCTCTCTCAAGTTTATTACGTTGACGTCTGTATGGATCAATGTAGTACTAGGTTATTATTTTTTTGCTTAAATATAGTGTGGACCTTAGGCGTGTTAACTGGTATAAATTATAACGTTTAATGTAATGGTTTAGGATAACTCTTGAAAAAGCATGAATTGTTACGTTTTATGTATGGCAATGTTGGTTACTTTACTATAAAGTGTTAAGTGTGCGATATTTTTATGGTTCAATGTTTAACTGTTTTTAGTGCCTTAAGTTTTGTGTAAGGTTTGTCCAATTGTCCAACATTATTGTTCTTAGTTCATAATGTCTGCTATGTTAGTTTAAAACCAATTGTTATGGTTAGGGCATATAAATTCTTTAGGTATTTATGATAAATAGAGGTAGGCCGTTATAGGATAAATGTTTGTTAAATATTACTATGCTCTCAAGGAAAAAATACTATGATATGTTACAGATAACGTCTTGAAAAGTGTGAAATAATGTTACGATTCTCGTATGGCAATGTTACGTCTAGCTTTAGCTGCTGTTACAGCTTTAAAACTCAGTACAAACTATTACATATTACTGCATGAATATTTTATTCCACAAGAACTTGTTTTATGTATGTAACCCACATGGTTAAAACTTTGTATTATTATTTAGTGTTGTGTTATGGATAAAACTTCTAGTTATGTTTGACAATTATTCGTGGGGATTATGATATTTCAGATTACTGGTTATAGATGAATATTCATTGTTAATTTTAGCTATGCCTTTAACTGTAAAAGTGTTACGATAAACGTATAATTACGTTGTTCTCGTATGATAAAATATAGAATAAGGATGTGAATAAATTTATGTATAAACTATTACTGTGTAAATAGTACAAATTAGCGATTAATCATGATTTAGAGTTGTCGCTTAGGAAAAAGTATGAATAGGTTATTTTTGTATGCATTGTTAGTCCTACCCCAACTCTTACGGCATGTTAAGTGCGGGAGCTCTTTGAGTTCAATGTTAACAGTTTTTAGTGCGTAAGCTGTGTTAGGTTTGTCGTTGTAGCAGTATATACTTCGCTTAAGCTCGGTTTAACATGCTATCATTAGCTATTAATTGATGTGAAAACCATTTACTTTAGCGTTACGCGCTAATATTCGTTAATTGATAGTATGATAATTAGCGCAATGTTATGATAACTTTTTTGTTAATATTACCATGTTAATATAGGCTAAATTAACATTGTTTATGTTAGAAGGTATGCTTGAAGAAAAGTATGAGTAGGGATTACGCAATTTTGTTATGTTATGATTAGTTACTCTCTCAATGTTGTCTGAGTGTGAAAGCGTTGTTAACAAAACAAGAATCAATAGGTATTGCGTAATGTATCGAAAAGTGGGAGGAGTTTGACCAATTTCCCGAATTGTATCTGATAACTCTAGTGAAAGCACGGAAATACAAATATATACTGGGAAACGAATTGTTACGTAGTCATGGTATGCAAAAAATACAAATATACCTGATCTGATTTCATGATTTTAAAACAAAGTTGTAATATGGCCATGTTTGAATAGACATTTGAAACCCTTATGGTTCGTTCGTGTGTTTATATCCTTGTTTACGCTCTTATGATTGGTTGAAAGAAAGAATCCCATTACCTTTAAGGATTGTTTTTATATAACCCACTATATTTCTTCAGTAGGACAGTTTTTCGCTTCTGGCTGGTAGCAATGAATCACCACGCAATCTCTACGCTTGTTTGTTGATTCTTTACGAGGCTGGTGTTAAGTGTGGGAACTTTTGTTTAATGTTGAGCAGTTTATTCATGTGTAAGTTGTGTTAGGATTTGTCGTTGTACATTATTCTCTTAGTTCGGCGTTATGCTACTGTTAGCTTTTATTGATAGTGAAAGACTTTATTATAGTTTAGCGTATATTCATTGATCAGTATGATCAAATTAAGGCCCTTGTTATGAATAAAATATTTGTTAATATCCATATGCTTAATGTAACATTACAATTGTTATGTTAGCAAGATATGCTTGAGAAAGTGGTGAAATAGGTTACAGTTTTTGTAATGTTATGTAAGTCTTTACATGTTGTTAAAGTGTGAACTCTTGTCTTAGATGTTGACAGGTTTATTCATCGTTTAAAGAGTGTGTTAGGTTTGTCGGTCCGGATTCATATTCTTAGTTCAGATATCATACTGTAAGCTTTATTAATGTGAAAATTATGTATACGTTAGGCCACAATATTGGTGATCAGGCGGAGTTGTACGTTCAGTGCTGTTGATATTCATTTTTTTTAAATATTCAACCATGTATATCCTAAAAATTAACATTGCATGTTAGAGATGTCGCTTGCCAAAGTGATGAATAAGGTTTCGCCTTTTTCGAGCGCTATGTTTTAGTTACTTTACTGTTGTTAAGTAGTGGAACTTTACGTTAATTTTACCGCTTACTTGAGGTTTATGAGATGTTTAGTCTTAGTTTGTTTCTACAACATTCACTATTCCTTCCTAGACCGGACTGATGCTATGTTAGCTTTTCAATTCATGGAGTAAAACTTTTGTTATGTTAGAATGTCTTTGTTGAGGACTATATTGAGTTTTATGTTTTATGTTTTAAATTTATCAAATGATACACGAAATGTGACTTGAATCAATAGATCGATAGATCAATAGGCAGGATAGGAAGACGATGAGCGAGAGTAGGGTGATGGGTTCGTTTTACTGATTTTCCAGGACTTTTTGGGTATGTAAAAACACAAATTTTATTTACGTTATAAAAATAAATAAGAATAAAAGAATTTTAGCTAAAAACAAAAAGTTTTAACGAAAATAAAGTTAAAAAATTAAGTTTTTTCATAAAAAACAAAAAAAAGGTTAAATAAGGAATAATTAAACTGAAAGTTTTTGAGAGTTATTGTAAATAAGAATTAGCAAACATACAAATGTTTATTATAAAATTTGTTATAATGTTACGACCCTGTGTCAATACAACGAATCAATGTATAAGCCTTAATAGTTTCGAAACGACACCAACAAAACAGAAATCATAAGTATCTGCGATAATGTTTCGAAACGCAACGCAAACAAGAATACATAGTTATTGCGTAAGTTTCGAAAAGTAAGGGAGGAGTTCTGAAGCAATTTCTCGACAATTGTTAATTTGACTAATTTTCTATCGTGAAACAGGCAGCAAT
This sequence comes from Trachelipus rathkii, assembly GCA_015478945.1. NCBI lineage: Eukaryota > Metazoa > Arthropoda > Malacostraca > Isopoda > Trachelipodidae > Trachelipus > Trachelipus rathkii. The sequence continues at coordinate 26,157 of JABUQX010113374.1, forward strand.
TCAGACTTCGCTACATGTTCGTTCTTGTATGCATTTGATTAAGTTAACTTTGAGTGTTGTTAATGGTATGGCTTTTTGTTAATGTTAGGTGATTTTATTCGAATACTCAAAGCGTATGTTTAGTTTGCCATTGTGCGTCTATATTGCCTAGTTCAGGATATGATATGTTACGAGCTTTAATTTTGATAGTGAAACTTTGTTACAGTCAGCATATAATTCTAGTTGCGCGAGTATGTTCATGACTAAATTTTTGTTAAATGTTCTATGTTAATGTAAAATAACAGTGATGATGTAGATATAGTTGAAAAAAGTGTGAATAATGTACGGTCTGTATGCAACGTCATCAGTTACTTCCCTGGTGCCAGGTAATGGTTTAATTTTGTTAGGTTTGATGGTTTTTACATTACATTCTTGCATCAGGTTATGTTGTTAGCTTTATTGATGGTGAAAACTTTGTTATTTACTGGTTTTACTGTTTTAGGTTTATGGTCCAAAATGTAACATTTTTTACGTTATAACACTAAAATGAATACAATTTTTAGTAAAACAAAAGTTTTAAAGAATTGAAGTTAAATTTGTAGTTTTTTTACAAAAAAAAAAAATAAAAAAATAAGAAAACAAAAACTAAAAAAGTTTTAAAGAGAATAAATTAAAAATAAGCTAAACAGTTTTTTAAATCTAAAAGTTTTAAAGAATAAAAGTTAAAATAAAAGTAAAGAAGTTGAATTGCAAATC
>JABUQX010113375.1:0-27765 GCA_015478945.1 Trachelipus rathkii
TTCGGAACTATACCCTCATTAAACGCTTTATTACAACTTCAAATTCCAATCAATGCACCATCTCGCCCTGTTGCCGTTCTTTGATCATTCAACCCAGTAATTTCATCTAATACCTGCAGATTTACCTTCATCGTTGGTTTCTTGCAAACTTTTCTCACTCTACCCATTACTCTACCATTACTAAATACCTCATCCCAAAAATACCTATTCCTTTGCGAACCATTCAAACCCGCATCCCTTCACTATCACTCTTCATTACTGTTAATTTGGGTGCAGTTCATCGAAGTGTTTCTTTCAACAATCTCTCCTCCTCAATACCTACTTCATCAGTTTCTACAAAGCACCATCCACTATTCATTTTCTAAGCAGATTCCCCTTATTCCTCAATTCTTACTTTTCACGGCTTTCCTTCCAGAAGAGCTTGCCTATTCCCTTGTAGTCCCCATTACATGAAGTTCATTCGCCGTCCTCCTGTCCAAACTGGTCATTTCGCCTAGCTTGTTTCATTCCGGCTCCTACCGTATTAGCAAAGATAAGCTAGCCTTTTAGGTATTTTCTTTTTTTTTCCTCCTTATTGTCTGGCATCGATATACCAGAAATATTTTAATGATCGATACGGGTCACGAATTGTGATACTCGTTGGAAATGAAATTTGATACTTTCGCTAAAGGTAAAGCTACTTTAACCGCAGAACATTTGACCTTTTTTGTTGCCAGATTTCTTTAGCATCTCCGAAAATAATCATCATTTATTCTTTATGTAGATCTTATTATATCATGTATATTGCTTATGTACATTATTCTAACTAATACGTACTTTCTTTTTTACCTTTTATACGCTCGCTTCATTCCTGGCTATTTTGACTACAATTATTCGATTCAATTCCATTCTCAACGTATATATAACTACTGTTTAATTAAACTTTATTAATTCTATATTACTTATATCCTTACTATCTTTGCACATCCTACAATATATACTTACAATATATTCTTTGCAATCTTACTTAATATAAATTGCTTTACATTATTATATATACATTATTATTTACCCACTCTAAGTAATTTATTGTTCAGTATACATACTTGTTCACTATATAATTCAATAATAATCCTCCGTTTATCACTAGCGAGCAGCCTTTTTAACATACTTTGCCAGGATGCCAAGAAGACAAAATTGCTTGCACTATTAATTATCTCTACCAGCTAGATTTTTACCTACCTACCCAATCCGTAAAATTCTATCTCTCTCCATCAAGATTGCCACTATATCTTAATTTTTACATTTAGAACAACATAAAGATCCTATAATCCCATTCCTAAACCCCCTACTGATTTAACATCCAACACTTACTACCCCATCTCCCTCTCAAGAGATTTTCGAAACCTTAACACTTAAAAGTATCTTTTTTCTAATAACAATCCTTAATCACTTCTGGAATTATTAAGTTTTACCTACACAAGCTGATTTCGACTAAAGCATTTTATCGTGGGTAGAAATTTTTACTACTCACTGTGTTTACATCATCATACTCTCTCTTGCAAACAGTAATCATTCATTTCGTACCAGTTCATCAATTTTTCTCTCTCACTGTAGCGCCGACAGGCCAAAACCATCCTGTTATAAAGCGATCCTTTTTTGATCACCTATCCAACCATCTCCAGGTTCCCCCAAAACTATTCAATCTGACAGCTTCTACTCACACCACATCCAGATCATCAATTCAGATATCAGATCAACCAAAAATCGTACTCCCTTACATATCGTATTTCCATCTCAGATGGCCGAACGTCACAACCACCATACATTGACCTTTCAACACTGTAAATTTTAATCATGCTAGGAACTCTTAGGCACTCACAAATCAAAGTCTACACCAACTAGCGTTCAATACCACAGGTCACTACATCAAAATGCAGACTCTTCTCTTGCCTCTCTCATTCTCTCCACACCAGCAGCACAGCATTTCAACTCACACACACAATTCACTTTTCCTTTCATCTTTGTTCAGTCAGCTGCGAGCAAATCAAATTTGCCTTCTAAATTCAGTCCATCACCTTCTCCTCTCTCCCGACAACATTTTATTTCCTCTGACTCCTATGTACCCATACCGATTTCTACAGCTTTGTTGCCGAAAGTATGAAGAAGCGCCGTTTACGGGTCACTGACTTTCGAGGCTGCATTGCATTCCTGGCAAGACAATAGATCGGTAATAGGGTACGATGCAAGGTCCCAGACATCCTACCGTCCCCTTAGTCGGCTCTACGACACGCTGGACATACGATGTGTGCAATTCTTTTCTCCCCCGCACACAGCAGGGATATGAGTAGTAACGGAATGTCTGTGATAGGAGGGTGGATTGAAAGAAAAATTTATGTAAACATGGAGGGGGAAAGAACGAAGGTTGAAAGAAAGTGGCATGGTGGGTGGAAAAAGTGCTTATGCATATCGAATGCCATAACAAGATGACACATGACAGTGCTGGGTCGAGGGTTCAGCACCAGGCCAAGACCGGCATCTGCATGTGGTTGCTCACAGCTAGTTGCCATATGATATACTAGTGTGATATACAGTTATATATATGATATATGATATATTGGGTATATAGTATATATATATAGTTATATATATAGATGCTAGGGTAGGGGTAGGTATAGTAATATATTATATATATATATGATATATATCGTATATATAATATATATATATATATAGTATATAATAATAGTAAGAAGATATTTGTAATTGCTTTTTTCTATTTTTTTTCTAATTTTCTAATTTTTTTTTTGTTGGTTTTTGTTTGTTTAATGTTAAGGGTTTTTTTTTTTTTTTAAAGTGTGAATTTGTTTTCCGGGAGTGTTCCAGGTTCCGAAGGCACTGTTCAGTTTGCGGCAAGGGTTCACTGCAGTCCTTGCAGATTCCGAGAGTTGCCGAATTCGAGAACCCTTGAGTGATGGCTCGTGCCCACTACGGCGAGTATGATCGAATGAATGTTATTGAATGACTTTTTCTGTTCGATTATGATTTTTCAGTGAAAGAGATCAGAGGCCAGAGCACATAGAGAGGGGACTGAGGTTAAACAGTGGATAACGGGTAAAGGAGAACAGTCGATAAATCGAGGCTCTGAGGAACCATGAAAACATGATCTAAGGAGTCGGATTATCTGAAAACTTTCATAAAAAAAAAACCCTTTGGTGGGCTAAGGCCAAGGGGGAAAACCCTTGAGTTCAGGCTCAATATAAATAAGGATAAATAACTAACTGGTTGAAAGCAAGATAGTAATATAAGAGTATGAATGAAGACGTAAAAGAAAACTACATAGACAGAACGAAATGGTTGTGATATTGAAAATTAGTGTGAAAAGAATACTAAATAGTCTCCAACGACCTAGAAGAAATGTTACAGATCTGCATTTATCGGTCATAAGGAAATAGCAGTCATGTGATCGGAGTAAGGGTTAGTACAGATTATTGCGTCGGCTAATCGTATAGTAAAGTGTCTCATAGATTAGTGCTGTGTGTAAGTGTGTGTGTTGTGTGGTGGTGTATGGGTATGGGGTTAGGGGGGGTGGGTGTGCTATGCGTTGCATAAAGCTGATGAGGTAGGGTTGAAGTGGGATAAGGTAGGAGTGAGGGATGGAGATGGGAATAAGAGTAGATGAGATAAGACGAGATGAATATGAATAGATAGTGAATGAATGCAATGAGATATAGATGGATGAAGTGAAGTAGATGGAAGTAATAATGAAAGGTAGAAGCTAGATGTTAAATAATATTGATTTTTGAGTCGGTGTGGGTGTGAGTAAGGAGTGAAGTACGTGAGATGTGGAGAGATTGCGGTGGATGGCGGCGTACTGGTCGGGCTTGGGGTGAAGTGTGGCAGAGATGTCGTAAATTGGGTTGAGGCTGTTAGAGATGCGGTGGGTGGAGGTAGTGTAGGTGGGGAGGATGGTAGGGGTGATGTTTTGTGGGTTTGAAGGGTGGTTTTGCAATGATGTACAGGATGTGGGTGTGGTAAAATTAACATATATGTTAGAGGATATGTGGTGAAAGAGGTGGATATAGTTTTGCATTGTAAACTTGAGGATGTAGTGGGAGCGAGTATTGGGTGAAGAACAAGCATGACGACAACGGAGACAGCAACAACAACAACAGAAGGAAAAAACAAAAGCAGAAGAGAGAACAGCAGGACAGAACGGAACAACAACAGAAAAAAGCGGAGACAACAGAAGTGCAGGATCATTCAACAAAAAACGCGGAACTCAGAGACGATTGTCAACAATCGGAACAACAAGTCAAGCAAGCGTGCTGCGAAAATGTGACACCAGAAGCGCTACTTTTCACAACAACAGCTTAGCAAGAAATTGTTTTGTTTATGTGTTATGGTTGATTTAATCAAACATATATGACTAATGAGCACTAGTAGCACTGGATCAATAGATTAAATATAGATGCAATGGAGATCAATAGACTGGAGGATAGGAGGTGCGTGAAGGCAATCTTGATGTGACTGTTTACGTGATCATACTGCTTTAAGGGGTGTAAAAATGTAAGATTGTTTTTGTTACAAAACCATAAAGAATTAAGATTTTTTTAGTAAAAAACAAAATGTTTTTAAGAAGCAAATAAAACAAATAAATAAATGTTTAGGTGTTAAGCAAAAATGTTTAAGAGAAACACTTCAAAAATATGTCAAAACGATATAGCAATTGCTTTTATGCAAAAAAAGACTTGAAATCAATAGATCAGAGATCAATAGATATGGAGGGGTAGGAAGGCAGTTTGATTAACTGATTTATTTGATTTACTGCTTTAGGGTAATGTAAAAATGACAAATTTTTTTAAGTTATACAACATGAAAAGCAAAAATTTTTAGTTAAACAAAAATGTTTTAGCATAGTGACAAGTAGGTTAAATCAAAAAATCAAGAATTGGAATAAAGTATTAAACCTAATCATTTTATAAATGAAGCAAAAATTAAAGATACATAGAAGAGAGATGAACTTGTAAACGTATAAAAAATGAAACTTATGAAAATAAAATAGCAAAGCAATATGATTTGTTGACAATTTAAAGAAGAACTACAAAACAAAATAAAGTAATAAGTTTTTTTCTTGTGATTTCAGCAAAATAGACTTGAATCAATAGATCCAAAGATCAGGTAATAGTCTGGAGGGGTTAGGTTGGGTGAGCAGGCTTGGCCACGGCACACTGATATTCTGGCTGATTAGGGGGTATGCGTAAAAAATGCAAATTTTGTGTTAAGTTCCTAAAACATGAAAAGCAAAAAATTTTAGTAAAAACAAAATGAGTTAAAGCAATAAAACAGAAAAATAAAGAAAAATACAGTGTTTTAACACAAATAAGAGGTATTAATAAAGGCAAAAAAATTGAAAAATTAGAAATTACTTAATTCAATATATGGAATGAAAATATCAGCCTTATCCATTGAACTGATAAAATAACAATAGCTCAATTCGATTTGTTGAAATTATCAAAGTGAAAGCAATGCAGGCTGCAGCAATTGTAGTGTAGTAATTGTTAAACAAATATGACTTGAATCAATAGAGTCATTAGAATAATAGATCAATAGACTCAAGCTAGATAGGAATGGGCAGGAGGGTGGTAGGATGGTAGTTTGATTTTACTGATTCTAATGCTTTAAGGTATGTAAAGAATATCTCGTATTTTAATAAAAATAATGACTTGGAATCCATAGATTCAATAGATCATGTAGGTCAAGCTAGAACTCAATAGATATGGTTGGCGTAGGAAGCTGGATATGAGTGGGTGGTGTTGGATTAACTGATTTAAGCTGTTGTAGAACTGCTTCTAGGGTCTGTAAATGTAAATCTTTAAAGTTTGAAAGACCATAAAAGAGTATAAGATTTTTATTGAAGAGAATATTATTATTATTATTATTATTATAAAAGTAAATACAACGTTTTGTTCCCGTGATCTAAAACTTACTTTTCTCGAATCAGTTGAAACCATTTGAAGAACCTTTTTTCCATAATAGTTCTCATATAATTATATATGAGAACATTAAAGACCAAAGAACAATTTAGGTTTAAAACTCGATTATTGAGATTATTGAATCCTTTTTGCAGCAGTCTTAGAACTGTATTGACTGTTAAAACTGATTTTTTTTGGCTGGTGTGTTGATCTTAAACTTTGGAGATTATTATTTTGTGATGAATATTTGATTGGCTTCTATTCATATTTTAAGCATTTATACGTTAAACATCTCCCCACCTAATAAATTTTAATATAACGTAAACATACAATTTTTTTTTTTACTTTTGATATCAAAAAGGATTCATTAATAGGAACTCCTCTTGATTGTTTTGGAAGTTATCCCAATTTTAATGGCACTCACTGCATATGGGCAGGGACCGAGTGGAGAGTTATGCATCGTCTACTGTACCCAATCCTGAGTTTCTTGGGAACTCCTTCTGAAGTAAATTTAAGCAGCCTCTCTGAGTCAGTAAAGTCTTGCCATCCCATGTCTCGAGTGGGATAATCCTGCGGAAATCAAAGGATAGATAGATAGAGATAGATAGATAGATAGATAGATAGATAGATAGATATATAGATAGATAGATAGATAGAAAATGTTCATAACTTTTAATTTTTCTTTTAATTAATACCTTTTACCTTGCTAGAATCCTTCTTCAAATCAATATCTACTCGAAACTTTCCGTCAATCCCAACATTTAAACAAAAGTGAAAAGCTTTTCTAATGCGGGTGATAACAATTATTATAATTAGATAAGAACAATTTAATTAAATTATTCTTGAATTGTTTCCTGGTTTCTCTTAGACAACCCTAAATACAAGAATGGATAAACACAGCTTCTCTGTTTAAGCATCTTAAAATAAGGAACTTTAAAAGTGAATCTGACTCAGGCAAGGGGAAATCGGGAACATTATTTGAGTAATTAATGAATGCAATATTTACCAACAATATATATTTGATAAAAAAGTCTACAATTAGTTGCAACGAATCAGCATTGATGTTTCCTGTTATTATGATGTGGATATTCATTTGTGAAAGTCAAATACAATTTCAACGTTTCAAATAGTTGTATCTGTGTCTTTTATCATGTACAAAACTCTATGCTGTGATCATATTTGTAGCTTTCTACTATAGTTTTCACAATATTATCTCAGCTCAAGCGATACAGTCTTAGACTCAATATATGAGTTTAACATATTATAGTATATATATATAGGTAATAAAAACAGAAAGAAGGTTCTAATGGCTTAACTTTTTCCGAAGAAGGAGGTTAGGTTAGAATAACACTAACCGCAAAAGAAACCAATAGACATTGATTCGCTCTCCGTAGTGTAAAATATGTTACATCAGTTGAAAAATTACTGTTAATCTTTCATTTCAGATATTTTGTTTTCTCTTATTTACTAATATATATTAGCACTACTCATCTAAGTTTTACATATATATAGGTAATTAAAATACAATATTCACTAGCCATATAAGGTTACTTTTTCTCTGTAAGAAAGGATAGGTATAATTTATGGTGCTCACTTAAACCGCAAAGTGAAACCTATATAAAGCTATAATTGTGTCCGTATAGTGGAATAAAATAGTTATACAACAGTGTAAAGGATTATTAACTGTTATTTACTTTCATCATCTGTTATATGTTTTCTCTTATTTTAATATATATGCAAGGATACCTTGAAACTAGGTATAAAATACATATTAATTCACGCATATCTAAGGTTCTTTCCTGAAGAATTAAAAGGTAGGTAGCTCATCTTTATACCATACAAAAGAACCTTAAATTAAGAGCATTGAATGTCCGCTAAGTGGTATAAAATTTAGTAATACAACAGTTTAGAATAAAATATTATCTAGTAATCTTAATACATTAACTGTGTTGTTCTCTTTTTTAACTTAAAATTTTGATACATAACTTTAGCCATTATAAAAACTGCATTATGCAAAGTTTTAGTGGGATCAAGAAAATATCAAAATTTATTCTATGAATCTTTTATAATAAGAAATACTTTTCCATTTGTGAAGAACTTTGACTGAAAAAAAGTACAACCTGAAAGTGGTACATTGATGTTCTACGTAGGGAATAGTTAATCAGTGTTGTGAAAGTATTTATCGCTTATAAGTATCGCAATTTTATTTATTTTTTCTATTTCTAACAAGGAAATTACTTTCAGTGAATACTACTCTTCTCGACTCTTTTCTCGAATATCTTTAATTGCGCTATTCTAATAGTTTTTTAACTATATTAACTGAATCCGCATTTTTATTCTTTCTCCATTAAACTTTGCAAAGGAACTAATAGCATTGATATGTCTGATAGGGAAATAGTTTATTACAACTGCTAGTGAAAAATTCTGCTTATTCTTTAATCTCACTGTTTTTCTTATATTTATTTTTAATACTATATTCAGGTAACACAGGTAAGTAGTTTATCATATGATTATATAATTTAATAAAAACAATAATTCAACGCACTATTATAATATATATATACTAAGTGATACTTCTTCTATCATGATAGAAAGGAGGTAGGTTAAACTTACCTCGCATAAATATAGTAACCAAAGCATTGATGTCCTCGTATAGGATAATAAAATAGTTAACAATCAATGATGAAATTATTTACTGATATTAATAATCTTTCATTTTAGATATGTTTAACTAGCTCTTATTTTAGCTTATTATCTAGTTTATGTTAGGTTTCCACCATAGGCAAACAAAATAACTCAATAAAATTTGGATTACCGCTGTAATGTTACTACTTGAAAGAAGGAGTGAATATATAGTGTAGATTAAACCGCAAAGGAACCAAAGCATATTTTGATGTTCCCGTAGGGGAAATTTAAGTTTACAACTATTGAAATAGATATTACTGTTATCTTTCATTTTCAGTTATGTATATTTCTCTTTTTTATAACTATATTACAGGGATTCACTGTTTATCAGGTAAATTATATATAATAATACTCATATAATTAACATGCTTCTAAGGTTACTTTTCCTAAGAATAGGAGGTAGGTTTAGCACTAAACCGTGACCCAATATAAGAATCTCAAAAGCATTTGAGTCCGTATGGAATAATAGATTATATACTAAGTGATTGAAATAAATTTCTTTCATATTGATAATTCCATCAAGTTTTATTTCAGACTTATAGTATGATATGATCTCGTTTTGTGTTAAATTTTAACTCTATATATATTCCTAAAAAGTAATAAGATTTATTCACTGGTAAATATAAACATTAAAATATATATACGACGGCTAGTAATTGATAGGGATTATCTCTTTCCTCGTGAAAAGAAGGATACATACGTAACCGGTAAGCACTAAACCGCAAGTGAAACCAAAACATCATGATGAAATCCGCCTTACCGGGTAAACTACGTTACACCTAACCAGTTTAGAAACCATTTAACTGTTATACTTCTTTCTAATTCACGTTAATATGTTTTTCTCCCCTTTAATTCCTAAATTACAGGAATAACCTCACTCTCATTGATGATACCCATAAATAGGTCCATTTCAATTGATTTGAAAAAACGCCTGTAAATAAATTTATATTCAGGCATCTAAGGTTACTTTTCCTGAAGAGGGAGTAGGATGCACTTAAACGGTCACTAAAGAATCTTCAGGAACAGATGACATGACCTGTTCCGTTAGTGAGGATAAATAAGTATTACTAAACAGTTAAAAAATTACTGTTATTCTTTCCTTGTATGTTTATTACTTCATTTTATTACTGTGATATTATATTATATAATGATTTATCATATTGGATAATTAAAAAACAATATATAATTCACGTACATCTAAGTGATTATCTTTTATCCTGATAGAAGGAGTTATATATATAGTGATAAGGTAGCACTAAAATACCGCAATAGAGAAACCATTAAAGCTAATTGTATGTATTCCGTAGGAGAATTAGTTTTTAACAATCAGATATGAAGTAATTACTTGTTTATTCTTCTATTTCCTTTATTCTGATTTTCTCTTATTTATTTAATTACTATATTTACAGCTCAACCTCACTTAGTTTACATGTAATAAAAACAATTATATTAATCACGCCGACACTAAGTATACTTTTCCTGAAGGATAAAGATACTATAGGTAGTTAGCACTATAAACGTCAAATAAGGAACCATAACATTGATAATGTCCGTAGGGAAATAGTTACTATAGTTCTGTAAGATATTACTTGTTTAAACGAATTATTTCTCCATATGTTTTCTTATATACTTTTTTTTAATCTTAATTATTTGATGCATTTCATCTAAATTTCATGACAATTAAATAAATAAACTAATTAATTCTACGCATCTAAGGTTACTTTTCTACTGTGATACATAAGAGAAGGGAGGTAGTGTATGCATCATAAATCCTAGCAAAGGAACATAAAGGCTATTTTGTATGTTTCGTAAAGGATTATAATATATATATGTAACAACAGTTGAAAGATTAACTGTTATAATTCTTTTCAATTTCAGTTGTTTTTCTCTTTATATATGTTATTAATAGTGTATATAAAAAAATTATCGGCACGTTGTTAACTATTCATCTTAGTGGCAAGTGACTCCACTAGTTCGAGAGTACTTAAGACATATATAATTCACAGAGATTATATGTAGATATACAACTTTCTCATTTGATAAGAAGTTGCACAGTTGTATTTAGCAATAGCTCTCTATTAAATCTCTGAGGATGATCTCTCCTCCATAGCTCTTTCATTCGTATCGTCCTCATAGCGATTATATGAGTTATAACAGTCTCATGTTTAGTTGCGCTGTTATTTTATGGATTTTTGCTCATTCTTTCATTTCAAGTTAAAAAAAAAATCTTTTCTAAACATAATTATTTATCTCGCGCGCGGCTTCTATCTAGTTTTCAATACATGAGGCCAAAAATGGGGACAGCGAAGGAAAGGGATTATGGTAATAAAAACCCACATTAAATATTCCATACTATGTGTCATCCTCCATTGATATAATAAAAATTACACATAGAAAAGATGGAAAGAATCGCTAGCGCTTAGCTACTACTCCGTGCATAGCGTACTCATTACTCTACAGTCTATCTCGTGCATCGTCTCCCGTTCTGCTGCGATCATCTACTAGTTACCTAACAGTGAAAGACTTACTGTTCTACTTCTTTTTCATCTTCAGTTATCTCTTCTTCTCCTTCTCTTCTCTCTCACTTATCTCATTCTCGTCCACTCCTCATTCTACTCGCTTCTCCATCTGCTCATCTCAACATCTCTCTACTTACTCTTCGCTTTTTTTCTTATAGTGTTACTTTTTCTCTGAAGAAGTGATGTGTGCTAATGTATGCACTAAACCGGCAAATGAGCAAAACATTGATGTCCGTAGGGAAATAGTCACAACAGTTGGAAGAAGATTGATTCTTATGTACTTTTATTTCATTTCTGTTTTTCTTCTTAATTCTATTTTACTATATCTCAGTATACATAACCTTCATCATAGTGATTTATCATAGTATATATATATATAGGTTAATAAAAACATAATAATCCTGCCATATATCTTAAGTGTTACTTCTCATTGAAGAAGTGAAGGATATATATATAGGTTAGCACTTAAAACTAGCCTCAGATAAGGAACAAAGCATTTGATGTCTACGTAGGGAATAGTTACAACAGTTTGAAAAGTAATTTAATTATTTTTCTTTCATTCAGTTATATGTTTTTCTCTTTTATACTTATTTTGTTCCTCTCCATACTAAATTCTAAGTGCAATAAAAATCAAATTAATTCACGTAATATACTAGTGGATGAGTTTCCTCTGCCTCTTGAAAGAAGGATATATATATAGTATAGTTATCAATATAACTAGCGAAGGAACCCAAAGCATATTGATGTCCGTTAGAGAAATTATGTTAACAACAGGTTGAAAGGATTACTGTTATTCTTTCATTTCAGTTATGTTTTTCATCTTTTAACTAAATATTATTCAGACGCTCACTAGTTTCAATATAGGTAATAAATAACATATAATATATCACGCCATCTAAGGTTTTTACATTGTATCCTGGAAGAAGGTGATAGGTTAGCATATAACACGCATAAGGAAACCTTAATAAGTCATATTGATTATCCGTAGGGGAAATTTAGTTACAACAGTGAAGATTACTGTTATTCATTCATTACTCAGTGTTATCTCTTATTTTACTATATTCAGACTATCTCTACTAAGTTCTATAGGATATTTAAAAACAATAATTCATCGACATTCTAGGTTATTACTTTTTCCCTTGAAGACATGACTCTAACGTACGCGATCGTTCTAAACGCAAAGGAACAAAAACATTGATGTCCGTAGTGGACAATATGCTAACTGTCACAAGGCGAGATTGAATAAGATTCGTGTTAATCATATTCATTTAGAGTTAATGTTTTTCCTTTTGCTATTGACTCTCATGTTCTCAAAAACGTTTCTACTGACTGTCTCTTCTCCTCTGTTCAAATATCTTGAAGTTTACAGCAGGAATGTCCATGCACTAGTCTCCTTCCCAGTGGCCCCCTATCTTGGTGTTTCATCTATTTTCTCTTACTCCATAATAATACCTTTGCAAGAACTAGTATTTATATCCATCAAACCATCTCCATTCTGTGTTTGCTCCTCTCCTATTTCTAACCTCGGACATGAAAACCTTCTTAACCAATCTTCTCATCCTTTATTCTAAGTAGGTATCCATACCACCTCAGTATTCCTTTATTCTCTATTTCTGCCAGACTTGTCTTCCAGTAGCACATATCACTTATTCTTGAATTTTTGATCCTGTCACTTCTTTTCAATCGGCTTAACTAAAAAACAATAATTCAATATTCTTAAGCCGATCTCATTCCTAACGCTCCTTATTACACTGAAGGCACAAAGGATTCTGGCTACTTTGCTACTATATAACCTTCAATTAAAAATAGAAACATAATATTATGATGTTCCGTAGGATGCATAGTCTTACAACAGTTTGTAACGATTATCTCGATCATATTCCTCCATTCATCCATCACGTATGTCTCTTGTGTTCACCAAACATAATTAATATAACATAGAATGGAAAAAGAATATATATATAGTAATAAAATTATCGCAAGGTAATAAAAACAATTTAATTCATATCTCTTTAAATCATTTATCTGAAGAAAGTATATATAGGTATATATATATAGTATATATATATAGGTAGCACTAATATACCTGTCAAATAAGGAACCAAAGCTATATTGATGTCTACGTAGGAAAAATGATTAATAACATAACAGTTGAAAGATTACCTGTATTAATTTCTATATTTCATCTCTCAGAATATATTATTTGCTTCATTTTATTATTAAACAAAAAACTGATAAGTCTTTCTCAGAACGCTCGTCTCCTACTGAGTGATTTCATATACTGCAGATGTAGGTAATAAAATAAGAATCTACAATGTAATTCACTTATCCACGCATCTTAAGTACATGAAATGTACAATTTCTACTTGAGAAGGATATATAGTAGTATAGGTAGACTAATCATATAACCTCAGCTATAAAGAACCAAAGTAATATGATATTGTACCGTGATAGGAAAATAGTTTACTAACAGTTGAAAAAATTTAACGTTAATTGTCTTACATTTCAGATATGTTTTCTCTTTTTACTATATTTATAAATAATATCAATATTAATAACATTATATATGAGCTAATAAAATATTTACCTTGCAATTGTAAAAAGGTTACTTTTTACTGAGATAAGTGAGGTTAATATATATATTATGTAGCACTTAGAAGAATAATTAAAGGAAACCAAAGACTAATATTGAATTATGTCCGTAGTGAGGATGTATTTCAAGATAAGATTACTGTATTTATATATTTCTTTGTCATCTATCAAGTTAATGTTTTCGTCGCTCTCTCTTATTAGTTACTCATCTCAGGAATATCCTCTTCATCAAGATTTTCAGTAATAAGCAGTTATAAAGGTACGAATTAGATTGTCACGCAGAACATCGCTAAGGTTACTTTTCCTGAGAAGGAGGTAGTTATCGACTAATACGCCAAAGAACCTAAGAGCACATTGATATTGTCGTATAAGAGAGTGAAATTAGTTATACTACAACGCGTGTTCGTTATTTGAACGCGTGCTATAACTTTCTGTGTGCTCTTGTTTTGGTTATTTATATTCATGTTGCTTCTGATATTGTCTTACTGTACTCGCATATTTGAGATCCTGCTATAGTGGCTAGACAGAGTGAGATTAGAATCTAATATAATTCACGCCCAAAGTACTAAATGGCCCAGCGGTTTTAGCGTTTCCTGCAAGAAGAGAGATTAAGTTCTTGTGGTAGGTAGCACTAAACTGCTGCACAAGATAACGCGCGAAAGCAAAAATCTCGTTATATGGTCAGTGAAGGAGCAATTGTCATAACTAATGACATTATGAGAAAGATTACTTGTTATTCTTATTCGATGTGTTTCGGTTATGTTTATTTCGTACTTTTTACTTAATATTTCTGTCTACCAACATCTACTGAGGTTGTCACATTACTGTAGATTAGATAATATCACATGAATTCACTTGCATCCTAAGCGTTATTATTCTATGAAGAAGAGAGAATTTGGGAGGGCTATGATGGTTTGAGAGCAGTCTAAGAACTCCGGACAAGGAACACGCTCATTATGTCCGTCTAGGCAAGAACAAGTGGTACAACACGGTATAATAAGAGTATTACATCAGCTCTATTCATTTTCATTACTTACTGTATTATTTTCTCTTTATTTTACATTCATTATATATACTCACTTAAGTTTCCATATATAGGGTGTATAATAAAAACAAATAAATATCTACGCATCTTAAAGTAATATACTTTTTTCACTGAAGAAGGAGGTATATATATATATATTATATATATATATTATATATTATATATAGTATATTATATAGTAGCACTTAAACCGTCCCCTAAAGATACAGTAGGACTGATGTGTCCTGCCTGAACAAGGAGTTCAGGATTACCCTACTAGTGGAAAAAAATCGCCTTATGTGCACTGTTACACTCTCTGTCATGTCGAATATATTGTTTTACTCTTTTTTACTAATATGTAGGCGTCCACATCTCGTTTTGAGAGGCGCATAGTACAAAGACCAATAATTCGACGTCAACTATAAAGTGTAACATTTTCCTCACAGACGCGTACCGGAGCACTGAAACCATCGGCACAAGGAACCAAAAGCATGATGTCCGTAGGAAATAGTTATGAGTGCGCTACAACAGTTGAAAGTATATTTACTGTTATACTCTTTCATTTTATCAGTTATGTTTATATTTCTGTATTTTTCATAACTATACTCAGGACCTCACTAGTTTCATATAATATAATAAAAATTACATTAATTACTAATATATATCGACATAATCTAGGTTTATTTTTTCACTGTGAATAAGAATTGAAGGTTTTATTATAATATATATTAGGTAGCACTAAACCTAGCCAAATAATCTAAAGTCATTGTAATGTTACCGTGGAGAAATATAGTATTATACATACCAGTTGTGAATAGATTATATATAAGAGACAGATTCTAGTCTCTTAATGTTATCTCAGCTTAGTTCACCCAAAGCACACATATATTTCCAGTCCCCTCTTACACCTAAGTTATCAAAACACCGCAGGGTAATAAAAGAACAATAACTTCCGCGTAACTAAGGGTTATCCATATGCCTGAGAAGGACTGGGTCATTGCCGCGTACCGCAGGTAAACACAGAAGAACCAGATAAATCGATTTCGCAGTCGTCACTGTCAGTATTAGGTGAAATAGTTTATCAAACTCATGTTGTAATATAAATAGAATTGCGATTATTCTTATTAATTATTCGTTATGTTTCTTCTTTTTATTAACTTTTTATATTTAATATTTATGATCAGGTACATCTCACTAGTTTCAGGTTATTAAATAAAACTAAAAAATTTCAATGTACATCTTAAAGGTTACATTTTCCTGAGAAGGTCATGAGTAGGTAGCACTAAATCCAGCTCAAATGGATAAACCTAAAGTGCATTATGTAATTTCGTAGGTAATAATAGTTACAACAGTTGGAATGATTATGTTATTCTTTATACATCTTCAGTTCAGTTTTACTCTTTTATTACTGATCTAGGATATCACTCACTAGTTATTTACAAATATTTGAGTTAAATAAACAATTAAATCAACGTCAATCTAAATAGGTTATCTTTCCTGTGAAGAAGGAGGTTAAGGTAGCATAATACCTAGCTGATAAAAGAACCATATAAGCTAATTTGATGTCCGTAAGTGGAAATAGTTATACAACATTTTGAAAAGATTAACTGTTATTCTTTCATTCAGTTGTAATGTGTTTTCTCTTTTTACAATTATCAAGTCAATCCTCACTTAGTTATCAATATGTAATTAAACTAAATCAATCATCAGCTATTATATCTAAGGTTATACTTTTTCACTGATAAGAAAGTGATATATATGATTATGAGTAGCTCACTATAACCTAGCACAAAAGGAACCAAAACATTGGATGTCCGTTAGGGATATTATATATAGTTTACATCAGTTGTAAAAGATTACTTGATATATTACTTTCATTATTCAAGTTAATGGTTTTCTCTTTTTACTATAATTCAGCACCTCACTAGTTCCAGCTGTAATAATAATACCTAATAATATCTTCAATCTTATCACTATTTTTTGAACGGCGTGTTACTTTTTTCCTGAAGAAGGAGATATAGGTGCCACTAAACCGCATAAGATCAAATGCATATAATGATGTCTCAGTAGTGGATTAATTTAAGTAACATACAGTTTATAAAAAGATTAACGTTGTTATATATATTATACTTTCATCTCTGCTTGTTTATTCATCTTTTTTATACATATATTCTCAGGGCCTCAACTAGTTTCTATATAGGTTAATAAAAAATCAATATTCACGAATCTAAGGTTATACTTTCCTGTGAAGAAATAGAGAGGTATATTAGGTAGCATACTTAAACCGCAAAATAGTGACCCAAAGTCATTGATGCCTAGGTGGAATAATAGTTATACATATCAAGTGAAAAGTATATATATAGGTATAGGTATATTAACTGTTATATTACTATCATATTCAGTATATATGTTTTCTACCTTATTACTATTATTTATACGTACATCTCTCCTCTACATAGTTTAAATTAATGTACATGATCATAATATGAATCAGCAGAAGACTGTGGGTTTGAATAACTTTTCCTGTAAGAAGGATAATCATAACTTGGGGTACTAAACCGCAAAGGAATAAAAGCATTGATGTCCGTAGGGAATAAGTTACAACAATCAGATTGAAAGTATATATATAATTTAACTTGTAGCATTATTCTTTCATCTCAGTTGATTTCTATCGACTTTTTAACTTATAATTCATAAAAAATTATTTTTTTTTCAGTAATAAAAACAATAATTCAGTGCATTCATAAGGTTTACTTTATCCTGTGAAATGAAGGTAGAGTATAGTTTAGTCATCTAATAACGCAAAAGAACCAAAGCATTGATGTCCTTTTGCCATTAGTTATTATCAACAGTTTGATTATATATATACTTTGTTAAATCTTCATACATAAATATATATGTATTCTCTTTTATTTACTATATATTAGCCTATCCATCACTTATAAGTTTCAGTAGGTAATATTAAAAACAAAATAAATTCATCGCATATCTTAAGGTACTTTCCTGAAGAAGGTGAATATATTATATATGATGTATACATCCGAGTAACGACTACATAGTACGCCTAAGAGAACACAGGATGCACTCACCTCTAGATAGTGTTCCGTAGGGAGAGTATAGAATAATAAACAACAGATTTAGAAAGATTATTCATCTTCGTTTATGTCATTCATTTTACAGTTTATTGGTGATATCTTCTGTGTTATATTCTCTTCCTTATATCTACAGGAGTCATCGAGTCCCCTTGAGGTTCTCAGCGTAATAAACACCAACTAATTCCACCGTCATTCTAGTAAGGTTCACCTATTTCCTTGTAATACATGTGTAGGTGTGCGTGGAGTGTGGTGGGATGGCTTATCCCATCTTATACGCGCGCAAAAGGAATATTGTTTCAACTCCCCCCGGTCCAGTGACATTTGTCCGTCATGGCGGAAATTAGTATACATTATGGTTTCGTACAATGCATGACATCGGGGTATATTCTTATCATCTCTCTGTCTCATAGTTTTTCTGCTTTGCTTACCTCATTCTCTCCAGATTTCTCGCTACACTAAGATTCTTCATAAACCTGAGCGTATTTCAACAGGCTACCTTGTTGCCGCGGCCATCTTCATAGGTGACTTTGTGTCATGGTAGTAGATCGTAAGTCGGACCCGTATAGAGGTGGCACTAAAACGCAAAACGCGCAACCCATAGACACTTTGATGAGATCCGTTCTATGTGGATATATGTTCAGCACACAGTTGAAAGAAGAAGATTACTGTTTTCTTTCATTCAAGTGATATCTAATCATTTTTTCTCTCTGTGTTATGAATAATATTCGGAACGCATGGAGCATGGCTCGCACTAGTATATACATGGCAGCGTCCATTAAAATAACTTTTATCACTCACATCATCAAGCGGTAGTTACTTTTCTGATGTAGAGGATCGTTATTGCGGCGAACTTTGTTCACGGAGTCGGTAGCAGCGTCAAACGGCGCCAAGAAGAACAAACCATTGATGTTCCGTATGTGTGACATTTTGTGTTCACCTTGTCTATGACTCAGTTGAATCTGGTGATTGTAACTCTGTTCATTTCTTTGCAATTCAAGATCTACTGATTATTCCACTATCTATCTCTAACTATTATCAGGGAAAACCTCACACTAGTTTACAGCATCACCTTGCGTTAAATATAATGAACCGAAACATTCTAACGCACTCTCAAAGGCTCTCATTTTCCTGGAAGATACGGACGCTGGTTATTTTCGGCCTTTGGGATTTGGAATGCCTCCATGTTACCGCACTCAGACACTGGATAAGAGAGTGATTTCTCTAATGTCTGTTGAGGGTTGTTCAGGCCATCAGGCGGAAACACTAGTCAAATGGAGATGCAATGCAATTTCACTGTTCTCTATTGCTTTCATTCATACAGTTGATTGTTTCTTCTTTTACTAGTGATCAGGACAACTCCCATGCACTGTTGTCATAATGTGGGTAAATGAACAAGCAATATTAATATACAGCATGCCAGCAATGCTTCCTAAGTGCAGGTATACTTTCCTGAATGAAGAGCGCGGGGACGGTTAGCACTTAAAAGTCTGCCGATATATGACACAAAGCCATTTTATGTCGTATGGCGACAAAGATCAGTGATCACCAAACAGATTGAAGAAGCATTTATGGCTCATCTTCTAATTACTTCGCTTGCATGTTATTGCTTTTTACTATATTCAGCGACCTCACTCAGTCTTACTACTGTTCAGTTACAAAACATTAATGTCTACCAAATCATTCTCGACTCCTAAAGAGTTAAACTTTTCCTGCATAGAGTAAGAGGGCTAGGTGTGAGAATCTATAATAACTGCAAAGGAACCAAAATCGATATCGTATCGTCCACTACTGCAAATTCTATGTCGTGACACAGTATAGAAAAGTTTCTCTTCATCTTGGTATTTCAGATTGATGTTTCTCCTATCTGTATCACTAATTTTCAATGGACCCCACTTACTCACTAGATTATATTTCATACAGCTCTCAAGCGTAATAAGAATTTACATTAAACCTCTCGCGAGTGCTAAGGTCTCATTTTCTCTTTGTTGAAAGCAATGGACCCGGATGAACGGTAGCGCGCGTGAATAGCACTCGCCATACATATGCAACACAACCGGCATAGTTCGCATGTCCCGCTATGCGGCGATATTTATTACATGGTTGAAAAGATTTCGAGTTATTACTTTCAATACTCCCAGATTCGTTTTTCTCTTCTTATATTTACTATTTGTGGGTCCGTCTCATACTAGTTTTTCCCACATAGCATCGGTGTTCTGTTCTTAAATACTGCTTGCTTTCATTACTTTCTTCCATGCAGAGTAAAGTTTGTTTCACTTGAGAATCACCAAGCTTTTGGACAAAATGTGTAGCACTTTAAACACATAGAGGCAACAAGAATTTGTGCTGGTGCCGTTAGGAAATATAGTTACATATGCTCTAGAGATTTGTAAATACCTCAATCTACCATGTTATTTTACTCCAATATTACATTTCAACTTATGATATTTTCTCTTTTGTGACTTATTACATGGACCTCACTAACGTCATAACAGGTACTCAACATTAACTTCCACCGCTACACTCTAAGCTCTAGTCTTTCCTGACGTAGCAGCGTGGTAGATTTAGCAGTGAACCGACGCCCTGAAAAGAACTCCAAGATCGGGAACTGTCTGTCCGTGAGAATAAAGTTAATTCCTAACAGTTGAAATGCTTTTGAGCTCGTATATTCGCTGCTTATTTAAGTTATCGTTTCTCTCTTTTTTATAAAATAATTAGTCGCCACATAACTGATACCCTACAACTGACTCCACGATATGTAACTAATAGAATTGACATGTCACAACAGCAATTTAGGTTACTTTGTCACTGAAGAAAGGATCGGATACTTTTTTGGTGAGTTAGCCAGCTAACCGCAAAGGAAACCAAAACATTGATGCTCGCTATCTGAGAATAGTTAATCAAGTTTTGTATCTTCGAAATTTTGGTATTGTCTATCTATTTTAAAATTTTACAGTGATTATTACTGGGTGACTGTATTAGTATATTAAGGTGTCCACTAGTTTCAGGTAATAAAAAAACAATGTAATTCCGCATCTAAGGTTACTTTTTCTGAAGAAGGAGGTATATATTATATAGTGTATATATAAGCACTATTAATAGCAAATTTTACAGATGTATCAAAAATTTGCGAATGGGAATAAATATGATACTAACTAAGTTGAAAGATTTAACTTGTTATTTATCCGTTACAACCTCGTCAGAGATATTTCGCGACACAGACACCAAGTTCACATGTCAAATAACTCATTATATGGTAATAAAATACATCGATAATCAACTTTAATTTAAGCTTTGCTTTTCGTTGAGAACTGAGGGCTTTAGGTTTTCACTCTAACCGCTAAAGGATACCAAAACATTTTGTATTGTTATAGGCAAAAGAGATCATTACTCTTATATAATAATTATCTGTTATCTCTTTCATTTCCAGTCAACCCCTCGTCACCTTCATTCAATAATTTATATAACTTTCTTAATAGTTTCTCAATATATATAGTAATAAAAACAATTTATTCACGAAACATTTAAATGGATTTACTTTTCTTACTGTGAAGAAGGATATATATATATATAGAGTAGGTAGCATTATAACCGTAACGGAAACACACAAGACAAGATTTCATGTTGCGTTAGTGGACACAATAGTTACCAGCAGTTGCAAATAGTATTTCTTCTATGTCTTTCATTTCTCGCGCTACTGTTTTCTGCTTTTTAACTATATTCCAGCCTACCTCACCTAGTTTCTATGGACTATACATGACTAGAAATACTCTACTTACTTCACGCATTCATACGGTGTTATCTTTTTCCTGTACTAATGTAATTGGAACTGGTTCATGCGGATCTTCCCATAAGGGCCTGGTAGCCAAATAATAACGCATCAATTAATGGGAAGAAATATAGGGTTGAATGGAATCCTTTGTCACACAGATTGAAAGATTCTGTATAAATCTTCTTCGTTATCAGATATGTTTTTTCTTTTTACTAAGTATTCCAGCCATCACTTAGTTCAAGGTAACTATTAAAGAGGATCAGAACTAATTTCACCTTCGAATCTTCGAGGGTTACTTTTCCTGAGAATGGATTATACGTCTGGTATTAGAGGATAGCTATCTAATACCCGCAAGGACATCTCAAGAGCTTCCGATTCTCTCTAGGGAAGAATTAAAGGTATTACACCGAGGTTTTTCAAAGTCTTACTCTTAGTGTGCTTTCATTTTGGTGTGTTTTCTCTTTTTACGTATATTCTCAGAAGTCCTCACTAGTTTCAGGTAATAAACACAATAATTCACGCGCACTCATAGGTACAGTTTCCTGAAGTAAGGAGTGGCTCTTGTGCTATCCATCTGTTCATGTCCGTATACGCAAAGAACCAAAGCATTGTGAGTGTCTCGTTAGGTGGATTAAATAGCTTTATAACTTAGTGTGCTCTGAAACGGTATTATGTTATCCTTCATTTCAGTTTCATGCTTTTTTCTTACTCTATTTTCTCATAAATTCATGAGCACACTCTCATATCTAGTTCTCATAATTGTCGTAATATTTAACATACCTCTTTAATAATTCCGATTGCAGATCTGAGGTTACAATTTTCCTGCCAAGAAGGAGGTATCTGGGAGGTAGTCACTAACACCGACTAAGCGCAAATTTGTAGGATCGCGTAGGAAAAGTTTCAACAGTCGTGAAAAGCCATCTCTCTCTAGTTATTCATAATCTGTCTCCTAATTATGCTTCATCTTTCTATACATATATCGAGGTCCTCACTAGTTTCATGCGTAATAAAAACCAAAAATTCACGCATCTAGGCATTAAGGCGTAATTCCTGAAAGAAGGAGGTCATAGGTAGCTTCACTAATAACCGCCAAAGAACACGAAAGCTTTATAATGTTCACGTCGGTAAGTGAAAAATAGTGTGTACAACAGTTGAAAATTACTGTTAATTATCTACTTTACATATATCAGATATAGCCTTTCTCTTTGTATTTTTAACTCTATATGTTGGCATCCCCTCCACCTCGCCTCTTGTCAGGGTTAACGTAAAAACAAAAATTCACGAAGTCTGCACTACGCGTCTACTGCTTTCTCTGGAAGAAGGAAGTCGCTCAAGCCTCTCTCGTAAGCACATAGAACGCAATAGGAACCCTTACAGCTATCTGAAGATGTCTCTAAATCTTTAACGTAGGAGCAACATATTTTAAACAATCGGGTTGAAAGCGAAGACTCGGATTACTGTTGATGTGCTTTCTCTTCAAAAGTTATGTTTTTAGTTTTAACTACTTTGACTCATGGTACCTCAACTTATGTTTCACCACTGGCGGGCGTAGCAAAACAATAACTCCACGCCAATCTAAGCCAGTTTACTTTTTCGTACTGAAGAGGGAGTATGGTATCACTAATAACCGCAAAGGACTAAAGCATTGAGTGTCTCTGTAGGGCGAAATAGTTACAACAGATTAGGGAGAGCTAGCATTACTGTTTATTCTATAACATCTCTCAGTGTTTCTACTTCTTTTACTGATATTCGATCCTCAACTATGTTTCATCCCTAGTGTAATAAAAACACATAATTCAACGACAGGTCTAAAGGTTACTATTTCCTGAATAAGGAGGGGAGCTACTGGGTACAGCATCTAAACCGCATATAAATATGTGAACACAAACTTATTGGATGTCCTGTAGGGATTATATAATATTACAAACAGTTGAAAAATTACTTGTTATTCTTATCATTTCTCAGTTTAATTTTTTCTCTATTTACATATATATATATGAAAAGAAACTAGTTTCATATTGGATAATTAATTATAACAATTATTTTCTACGCATTATCTAATGGTATTATCTTTTCCTGTATAAGAAGGTTATAGTATATAGGTATATAGGTAGCACTAAACCTCGCAAAGGAACCTCAAAAACATTTGTAATGTCCGTTATAGGTCTGAAATAGTATATATATTAATCAAACTTTTACTTTAAATAATTCATTTTCCGTCGCATTTCTCAGTATGTTTTTATTCTATTTTATAAGATGATAGTTCATTGCACATTCCTCGCGGGCTTATGTATCAGCTTAGTAAGTTAAAAAACAAACATGCTCATCGCACGTCTCTATGAGTTACATCTTCCTGAAGAAAGAGATAGCTGCAGTAGTCATTATACATCCAGCAAAGGAACCAAGCAATTGCGCATGTCCGTAGCGGAAATTTAGTTTATACAAAAGGTTACCAAGATCTACTCGTCTCTATGTATCTCTCATCTCCAGTTGTATTTCATCTTAATTAGCTGCTCACTATCGGAAACCTCAGACTCAAGTGTTTCAAAAGATTAGCGGGTAATAAAACACATCTCATGAATTCATGCACTCTGGAACGGCTTATCTTTCCTGAAGAAGCACCCGGCTACCGCGCTAGCACTAAACAACGCGCGCAAAGAAACAAAGGGCATTTGATGTCCGATAGGAGAAATATTACAACGTTGAAAGGTATTACTGTTATTCTGATTCATTTCAGTTTAAATAGTTTCTCTCCTTTTTTCAGAATATCCAGCCACCTCACTCGTCCTTCCTATGTAATAATAAAAACATAATAAATGTCACGCGTTATGTTTAAGAATTTCGAGGTGAGGTAGCACTAAATAGCAAAGGAATCAAAACACTAATGTCCGTAGTGGAATAGTTACAACAAGTTTAGAAGATTATTCTGTATGTAATTCAGTAGTTATAGTTTTTCTCTTTTACTATATCAGCCACTACTCATCTAAGTTTCATATCAGTATATAGGTAATAAAAACTAATTAAATTCTACGATACATCTAAGGTTTACTTTTCATGAGAAGGAGATAGTGGATGCATCATAAACCGCTCAAAGTGGAACAAAGCCTAATTATGATGATCCTGATTAGGGAAAATTTAGTAAAACAGTGTATAAAGGAATATTACTGTATTTTCTTTCACTCAGTTGTACCATGTATATTTAACTTAATATCAGGAAGAACAACACAAGTGAGTTTCATATGGGTAATTAAATAAACATAATAATCTACGAATCTAAGATTACTTTTCATGAAGAAGGAGGTAGTAGCCACTAATACCGACAATAGGAACACTCAAAGCATTGATTAGTCTCATAGGTGAATATAGTATATACAACAGTTTGAATAGAATTACTAGTTATATTTTTAATTTCCGAATCTTTATATTCATTAGTATTAAATATTATAATAGACCTAGTGTTTAAATTTTCAGGTAATAAAACCAATAATGCAGTCATCTTATAGGTTACATTTCACTGATAGAAGGAGGTATATCGGTAGCACTGAACCGCATAAGGAACTTAAAGCGATTGTGTCCGTAGCGGAAATAGTTACAACAGTTGAAAATTACTGTTATTCTTTCATCATCTCAGTTGATTACTCTTTTTATATATATTACTATATATCAGGTAACGATTTAGAGTTTCATGATGTGTAATAAAAACAATAATTCACGCATTCATAAGGTTACTTTTCCTGAAGATAAGGTATAGGTATATCGGATAGCACTAATCCGCCAAAAAGAACCAAAGTGCATTGATGGTCTCGTAGGAAAAATGAAGTTTAATACACAGTTGAAATAATTACTTGTTTAATCTTTTTCATTTAAATATATGATTTTCTCTTTTTATACTTAATATTTTATGCACCTCAATAGTTTCATAGAATAGAATACAAAAATTCATACGATACATATCTGAAGGTTATACTTATTTCCTGAAGTGAAGGAGGTATAGTAGCACTTAAACCGCCCATAAGGAATCCAATAGCGAATTTTTGAAATTGTCACGTTAGGTTGTACAATCTTTATATTTTAGATAACAAAAAAAACCCAGTTTTTGAAAAAACAGGATTGTAATGCTTTTTGTTGGATTTATTTCTTTTATACTTTCAGTTATGATTTTCTGTTATTTTACGTGTATACTTATACTCAGGATTCTCCTAGTTTCATGTAATAAAAACAATAATTCACGCATATAGGTTACTTTTCCGAAGAAGGAGGTATAGGTAGCACTTAACCGCAAAGGACACAGTATAGCATTAGTAATGTTCCGTAGGAGGAAATTAGTTACAATATAGTTGATAAGTAATTTAACTGTTATTCTAATTTCATCTCAGTATCGTTTTCTTACTTTTTACTCTATTCAGGTAACCTTCACTAGTTATCATTTGAGGTAATAAAAACAATATTCTTACGACATTCTAATAGGTTCTTTTCCCTGAAAGTAAGGTGAGGTAATGAGATAAAGAACTAAACACGGCCATAAGGATTACTCTAACATACATTATGACTGTCAGTATGGGATAGATATAGTTATTAATTACCTTAGTTGAAAATTTATTACTTGTTATCGTGTGTCATTTCATGTTTATGTTTTACTCTTTTACTATATTCCAGGACCTCACTACTCTTTCCCAGCCACCTCCCCGTATACTGGTATCACAGACACATAATTTCACGCATACTACAAGGCTTACTTTTCTCCTGTATGGCAGGAGTACAGATCGTTAGCAGCTAAACCGCAGAGACCACACACCAAGGTTGATGTCGCTGGATAGGAGAAATAGTTACAAACAGTTGAAAATTACTGTTTATACTCTCTCTCTCATTTCAGTGTATTGTTTTCTCTTTATTGTTACTATCTCCAGGACTCCCACTAGTATTTATCAGGTAAGTTAAAAAAAAAATTTCCTGACGCCATGATCTTGCAAGTTTACATTTCCTAGATAGATAAGGAGGTTATTTTGGTCATCTAAACTGCTAAAGGAACACAAAGAATTGATGTCCGATTTAGGGAAATAGTTTACAACAGTTGTGAATAGTTTTACTGTTTATTTCTTTTACATCTCAGTTTGTTTTTCTCTTTTACTTGTATTCAGGACCTCACTAGTTTCGAAGGTAAATAAAAAAATAAATTCACGCATTTATGGTAATACTTTTCACTGTAAGAAAGGATTTTCCGTGGTAATTGGTAGCATCTAAACGTCGAAAGATAAACAAAAGGTTTTGAGATGTCACGTAGGGAAAATAGTTTACAACAGCTTGAAAGATTACTGTAATTTCTTCATTTCAAGTTATGTTTTCTCATTTTACTTATATTCATATTTCAACAGCCACCTCACTAGTTTAGTGATATACATAAATATTTACTAGACCGCAAATTAGCACTATGCTAAAGTCCTTGAAGTTTAAAGAAAAAAGGTAGTTAGCACATAAACCACGCAAAGGAACCAAAATCATTGATGTTCTCCACCTACTAAATACGCTTAAATCAACGAGTCTGAAAGAATTAACTGTCTATATTCTTTCATATTCAGTTATGTTTTCTCTTTTTTAACTATATATTCTCATTTGAATCCTCCTATTATCTAATATGGTAATATAAAAACAATTAATTACGCATCTAAGGTTACTTTTCTATATCTGAAAAGAAGGAGATTAGGTAGCACTAATAATCTCCGCTCAAAATAGGAAACTAAATTATATAAAGCATATGATGTTCAGTAGGAGGAAATAGTTTAACAACAGTGTAATAAGATTTATTAGGTTATTTTATTTCATCTTCAGTTAGTTATTCTCTTATTATTACTATATTCAGGGCCTCACTTGTTTTATATTTTTAATAAAATACAATAATAATTATTACACAAATCTAAGGTTACTTTTCCTGAAGAAGGAGGTAGGTAGACTAAACCGCAAAGGAACCAAAGCATTGATGTCCGTAGGGAAATGTTACAACAGTTTGAAAGATTATCTGTTTATTCTTTTCCATTTCTCCAGTTTATGTTTATCTTACTTTACTTTACTATATCAGCACCTCTCACTAAGTTTCAATAGGTTAATAAAAAATCTAATAATTCATACGTCC